>PVLA01000489.1:145336-243309 GCA_004027455.1 Hydrochoerus hydrochaeris
GAAGGGAAGGGAAGGGAAGGGAAGGGAAGGGAAGGGAAGGGAAGGGAAGGGAAGGGAAGGGAAGGGAAGGGAAGGGAAGGGGAGAAACTTTGCTTTCACTCAAAGCAGGACACAATCTTGGCCAAAAGTTCCAATTTCCCAATAAAGATGTGTTCACATCAGTGTTCTCACTAGACTCATAACTTCCCTGCATTCACATCTTTGCTCATGTCCTCACTGTGCAGATGGGACTCAGGACAGGAGCAAGCTAAATTCAACTCAGTGATAAAAACAACAATCAATCCCATTGTCTTTATTTGGTAAGAAGGAAATGCCTAGGTGGGATGCAGCAATTAAAGGTTAATAGGTACCTAACTCATTTGCTCTGATTCACAGTGCTGCCCTGAAGAAAGTTTACATGACCTTCCATTGGTTTGTTCCCAAAAGAAAAGTAAATAAGCAAGAAAATGCCAACTTTGAATCTTGGAAACATGAAAAAAGAACTAGCAAACACTTCATCTTGCACCTGAGCTTCAAAAATTGTGTCCAACATGGTGAAGAGATTTTCCGCAAGGAGTACAGTGGGTATGGATGATAGAAGTTCAGGATGACAGAAGTTCACACCTTAGCTTTTTAAGCATGCAGCAGGCAAGCTGGTGGAAGTTCTTCCAAGATTTCCCATGAAAAGCAAGATACAAATGCTAGTGGCTGAGCTTTTCCACATGACAATGGTTTTTACACCTGGGTATGTGTTAAAGTCACCTGGAGCACTGGTCAGAGCTTTGTGATATTGTGGGGCTGGGGCTGGGACTAGGAATCTGCATTTCCCCAAGTTCCCAGGAACTGGTGGGGATAGCAGTGTTCTGAGAACCAGGAGCCACTATACTTCAAGCTGTGGCATTTTGGCAACAGAGGGGACAGCACAGTGGCAGAATGCTCCTGTGCCATGGCTGAGGCTCTGAGTTCAATCCCCATCACCACAAAGGAAAAAAAAAACAAAAACTGAGCATTTTAATATGAGGCCTTTAAAAAAATGTATTTCTAGAGTCACAGAAACTGGCTCACTTCAATGTGCTCTTTCTTATTCTTCCTTAGTGAATTCCAGTCACAACTGGGCTAGCGGCCACTAGCTGCACCTCTACGATCCATTTAATTTAATAAAAACTTGCTTGGGTTCAAAACTGGTGGCTTTGTGCTAAATCAATTTGTACCCTAAACCAATAGGTCTCAAACTCTGCTTGCCACCCCAGTGCTCTGGGAAGCCTGTTAAACCATCACTGGAACCCACCCTAGACCTTCCGAATCCTGCATTCAGGGCCAGAGAGTCAGCATTTCTAAGACACTCCAGGTGAGGCTAAAGCCTAAGGTCTCAACTCCAGATTTAGCTGAGATCCCAGAGGCTCTGTGAACAGAGCCATAGGAGGAACTAAGTAGAAAGCCTGATCCCCACCCCTGCCCCACCCGGGGCAAGAACAAAGAATAAATCCTTTCTTGGGACTACTACATAAGGCTTCCCTTTGATCTAATTCAAGTGCAGCAAAGCAATTTTGCATTCAACTCAGTTTGTGGAAATAATACTTCAACACCTGTAATAAATCACCCAACTTTGTCATCTTTGTATCTAAAGACACATATTTTTATAATTTAATTTCTTCAGAAGTTATTTGTGCTTATTGGATGACTTAGTCACAAAGCATAATTTATGGAGTTTGCCAAATATTTACAACCTGCAAAAAAGTATAATGAGCAGTCTGGAAACTGTCTAAACTCAGTCCCAATTTTTGCATTTTGAACCCATAATAACAGCTTATTTTTGCAATCAAAGGAAAATTCAATGTGGTATAAAATAACAGACTTATTTGTGGAAATTTTAACTGTGGGTTGCATTTCAATCTTGTGTACAGTACAGTGCCTCTGTGATTTCAGTTTGCTCTGCAGCACCAGCTGTAACTTAATGAAAGACATCTGAACTCCTTGCAACTCTCAAGACACTGAAATCCTCCCCAGCTAGCTGCATTATGAGGAAGAAAAAAAAAAATATGAGAGAAATTAGAGTCGCTTTTCTAACTAAAGTTGCTAAAATGTATTAAGTTATTTGTATAGTTCATAGTAGAACAATGAGTCAGAATGATTCAAGAGGGAAAAAGGAGCTTTTTGGGTTTTTTTTACAAATTTAGAAAAAAATAGGGACATGTTTTACTTGTGGCTGCTTTGATTTCTAAGTATTTCAAGCTACACAACATGTAAAATGCATGTACTACCTTACAGCATGTTAGGTTTGGGTTTAGGGTAAAAGTGGAAGCAATTTGTCAGCAATTCTTTTTAAGAGAGGAAATGAAAGGTAAATTTTCTAAGTAGAGCGACAGGAAGGATTTAGGTAAGCAGGATATAATGATCCAAACTGGAAAGAGGCCAAGATACCAGTGTCAAAACCTTCAGTCTTGTGGGTTCTTAGTCACAGTTGTCCCATTAGATCCAGAAAAAGACTAAAAATAACACCTTGGGATACCAGATCTTTTTGTTCCTTTTAGCTATCATTGAATCACATTTTCTCAGTTCTCTTGTTAAATGATTATTTTCTAGCTTTTTCTAAGATGTGTCCAACATCAAGGGCACAGCCCTAGAGTGATATGGTCTCCCCCCAACCTTATCTAGGGTTCCACTTGGGCATGGCCTAAAAATATTAAGTGGAGGGGCTGGGGATTTAGCTCAGCGCATAAGCACCTGCCTGGCAAGCCCGAGGTCCTGAGTTCGATCCCCAGTACAAAAAAAAAAAAAAAAAATAAGTGGAAAATTTCACAAATAACTAACTCATGAGTATTTTGTTGTACTCTAATGTGAATAGTAGAATGAAATTCCACACAGTCTAGTCCATCCTGCTTGGGATGTGAATTATCCATTTTTCCAGTGTATCCACATTGTGTACACCACCCTCCCATGAGTTACTTAGCAGCTATCTCAGTTATGAGATCAACATAGTGCAGTCATGTGTTCAAGCAACCCTAATGTTACATAATAATGACTTTCAAACTCAAGAGAACTGATGCTGGCAACTTCATTATGGTATAGTTATAACTGTTTAATTTTATTATTAGTTTTTACAAACCATTTACTGTACTTAGTTGATAAATTTTATCTTAGGTATGTACACTTATTAAATAATACGTATTAACTATTCTAGATGGTGGGGTATAGAGGTAAACAGTCTATTGGCCTCAGGTGGACACAGGAAGAGAACCATGAATATACCACAAGAAGAAAATAAAGCAGGATAAGGAGTTAGGGAGTGCTGAAAGGTGGGGTGAGTGGGGTGCTCCAGCTAAGAATGTTCCAGCAGAGACCTGAGCAATGTGAGGTTTGAGAAAGCTCTATATCCATAGAAAAGTGTTTCTGGAAGAGGGAACAGGAAATTTAAAGTCATTGAGGCTGGAAGGAAATGGAGAAGAAAAGGAGATGAAGGCAGAATGGGAGAGGAAGGTGAAGCTGGTGTTCTGTCAGGTGTCGGAGGCCTTGGTGGGTTCTGAGCAGTGGAGGTGTATAATTGAATCCCATGTCAAACACTCTCCACTGGTACTTTAAGAACTGATCACACAGGCGAGGCCAGGATGATTTTGGCCTGGACTTCATCCTGGTGATGGTGGTGGTGATTTTGCACCCACTGCGAGGGTGGAGCAGGCAAGAGGAAGTCTCTTGGCCTTGGCAGGTGAGTGATGAGATGAAGGTGATTGTGTGGGGAATAGGGTGGAGGGTGAAAGGTTTGTTGGTACTTCAATTCAAGACGCCATTTACAGAAGAGACATGTATACAGAGCGGAGTTCAAATCTTCTGAAGACGTAAGTGGCAAGGCAAATGTATGTCCCCCAGCAGAGAGAGACACTGAAGAACGTACAGATGGGGCTGCTAAGACCCTTCTTAACATTGTTATCTGTGAGAAAAGCACTGTGTATCCTGTTTTGAGTGTCCTAAAACTAGAATTTATTTTATACTGACTTAAACCTTTGAGAACCTCACGCTCCACCTAGAGTTTCCCTGACTCTTAAAATACCAACCTAAAATAAGAAGAATCTTTCTTACCTCATACCTCAACAACCAGATGAAGACTCATCTGATGTTCAGAAGACAAACAAAACTCACTGACCCCCGGGAAATGCTGATTTCTCAGTTAGGAAGCTACTTCCAAATACATAGTACTCTTGTGTTGTTCCCTTGCGGGGCTCTCCATGTATTATATACGCTTGTTTCCAGACTTGTTTATGTTGGTTGTGATACAAATTACATGACCAAGATGTTTTGATTGGGTTTATACTGTTCTGTTTTGTTTGGTTTTATTATGTCTGATGGTATGGGTAGCTATTTTGAAGATAACGACAGGCATTATGGCAGCCATTGTTGATTTCCTATTACCTTGTTTTGAGGTTCTGTATCACTTTCACTGTTTTGTTTTGATTTGCTTTACTGTTTTATTTTGTTTGGTTTTATGCTCTTAACAATAAATAAATAAATAAATAAATAAATGGTTTACATAAACAAATAGAATAAAATACTGTAGTGTAAAGAAAGAATGATTTTTTTAAAAAGCAAGATGCTAAAAACAAAACAAAGCAGAAACATCCAAAAGAATCTCAAACCCTGGACAAGAGAACTAAAGGATCAGGGAAAGAAGTGTAGGATTTTGTACTTAACTCCGTAATTGTTCTCAGTGTCTCAGTTCCATGCTCAAGAAACCCAACAGAACAACTGTGACAAGGAGTTAACAGGTGAGGTGCAGACAGAAAATACATCACCCACAGTGAGCAAATTCATAATTAAAGAAAGGCAGTGGGCATGGCATTAAAAGATATATGTATATCTTAAAGATCATTTGAAATGAATCCTTTTCTAACTGACTTGTGTGAGTGAATTGACCTGGAATACAGCTTCCCAGTACGTGGATTTAGACCATGTTGTAGAACAGACCATGGGCCCACAAGTCGAGGCCCCTAGGCTGTGGCTACCTTTGAGTGGTGTCACTAAGTCAAACACCTTGGCAGGTACACTGGGAGATCTCTCCTATATCACGGATCTGAGGTAATTTATGAATTCTGTCATCATTTTGACCTAAGGTGATTGCATCTACATGCGTTTCATATGTATCCTGTCAGTTTGATGGCCTGAGTGTTCTGTTAGGGCTCATAACATGCACTGGGTTAGAAATAAAAAGGTGACAGAGAGGATGCTGTCAGTACTAGAGTTGAAGCATACCATGATCCAGATTAATATAGTTATTTTATGTTTGGAAGTCAGGAAGTAGGCAAGATTATCTACATACACATATATTTAGTGAAAACAATGCATACGTGTAGTGGGGAAAATTTCATTAATTTAGGGAAAACAGTGCTTGTTCCAATAATTATATATTATCCAGTTTACACAATGGGATTCATATTTATATGGTGTTCCAATAATGAAATAAAGATGCCTAATAGTTCCAGGACGTTGAAATATTTATTATCTCTAGTAAGAGAAAATTTAAACAGTATCAAATCTGAGTTGAAAATTCAATGCAGAAATATTTTAAAGTCTTGACACATTGAACTAGCTATTCTGAAATCTTAGCAGAAACGCTAGTATGGGGGAAAACATTTTATGTTTAAGTATATACTTCCCATTCTGCCCCTTAAACATACACATTATATAAATTTTCATGAGTATATGATTCAGCTGTATATGCTGATTAATTAAACATTAATCAGCAAAGAGATTGATAGTGAAATTATGAAAGCAAAAACATTATGGGGTCAATAGACTTGAGCCATCTTCTGTGAATCCTGCCTGCCCAGGGCGTGAGTGGGCAGTCTGTGTCACGTAGAAGACCAGAAGGCCTGAGGGCTGTATGGTCTCAGAGCTGATGTTTATCTGGCTTTATCATCCTCATCTGAAAAACCATGAGAAGGAAAGTCCCTCCCAAGTTCCGGTCCTGCTGTACCATTCTAGGCTGTGCCTCACAGCAATCCTAAAGGCAGATATTTTTTTTAACCAATTCTCATTTTACAGAAGAGGATAATGAGTCACAGGGAGGTGAGTGACATGTCTATGTTACAACAGCTGGGAAGTGGAAAAGTGAGGATTCACAGCCAGGCAGGCAATCCAGACCAGATTCTTGAGCTCAGACGGCCTCATAGAGTTCCCTCCTTAGGAACTGAAAACAAAACCAAGAAATGTAAGCTCACAAGACCGACTTTTGCAAACTGCAGATGCCTAGATATCTGTATCTGATTAGTGAATCTTTCTCTCTGTGAGTAGTCCAGCACAGACTTCCAGAATCAAATGTTTTTATAGCAAATGGCAACAAAATTGATCTTTGTACCAAATATACAGGTTTGAAGTATAAGAAGCAGGAACACTGTTTGCTTAGCTCAAAGTGAAAGAACCCATTCAAACTCGGTGTGGACCTCAGCAGAGCAAGAAAAACTTGAAGGCTGCATGATGGAGGTGATGTGGAGCGACACACACAAAAAAAGCAGAAAAACCACCACAAGGTCAGAAAACCTAAAGGTCTTAGGAGACACAAAGCAACCATCCCTGCCTCCAAAGTCACAGGGTGAAGAGCTGCTCAAATTTTACCATCCACAATTCACTGGAGGGTTCCATTAGCTGTCCAGATGCTGGATCAGTACTTCTGGGAGGGCCTGAGACTACGGTGCACTGAGGCAGGAATGGGGGGCACTGCTGTTGAAATGAGGTGCACACTTTGCAACTGACAGTAAAAGAGCCCTTAGGGTCTAGCAATCAGCAAAATTCAAGTCTGCCACAAAGTCAGTCTGGATCTGTGGTTATGTTTTTAAGCTGTTTCCCCAAATAACCTTGCCTGGGCATTTTCTTCTAGCTCCACACACTGGTATTTCTAAGGACATCTTTCTCATTAGAGGCTATACTGAGCTTTGATGGGAAAATGAAACACTTTTCTTTCCCCTAAACCCAGGTCTCTACCATGAGAGGGGGAAAGATGCAGTCTTTTTCATATATGTAACAGAAAGACAACTGGAGTTCTGTCCAGAGGTAAAAGTACACTGAAAACTAATTATTCCAGGAAAAAGATATGAGTTGGAAGCATTTTTTATTTCTTTGGCCAAACTATCTTTAAGATTAGCTTGCCAGGACAATGATATGCTGAGTATGGTATTAAAGGACATATTTTAACCCAGAACTTTAACATCTTATTGAGGAGGGGAATTTGGGTTCTATTTTGTGGCCATGCTGACCACTGGACTCATGCTGACCACTGTGGTAGGAACTAGCCTTACACAGACACTAAGCACTTGAAATGTGATAGTCTGATTTAAAAACACATAGATTTCAATATACACAGTATGAACAAAATAGTGTAAAATATGTCACTAATACATTTTTTATCGCTTTGTTAAAAGAATATTTTGGGTATTTTGGGTTAAATAAAATATTTCATTGAAATTAATTTCACCAGCTCTCTCTTCCTCCTCTTTTTTCTCTGTTTCTCCCTATCTATCTCTCCCTGTGTGTGTCTCTCTCTCCTTCCTTTGTGGAATGATGGTGACAAAAGCAAGGACCTTGTACATGCTTGGCAAGTGTTCTACTACTGAGCTATATCCTCTTACTTTGTGTTTTGATTTTTATCAACTCATATTTTCTTTGGGGTAGGGCATTGAGAATTGAAGCCATAGCCCTGTGTATGCATTCTAGCACTGATCTATATCCCCAGCTTTATTACTTCTCAAATGTGGCTACGAGAAAATTTTAAACACACAACCCAGTACAGGCTGAGACCCTTGCTACTCAAAGCATACTTTCCAGGCCAGCAGAATGGGTACTGGCTAGGAGCTGGTAGAAAAGGAGACTTCTCTCTCCTCTTCAAGGGCTCAAAGGGTCATGGTGCACATTCAAGTCTCAGAAACACAGATCAGGTTTTCCTGACCCATATATCACAGCAGGTATTTAGGTTGCTGGTCTGGATGGTTGACACACTAAAAGGATGCTGGATTTTCTCTATGACTATGCCAGCAAAGCAACAGAAACTTTTACAGTTTAAGAATATATATTAAAACTACACTAAACATGAAAAAAAAATCTCACACACACACGCACATGCACACACACATGCATGCACGCACGTGCACATACACGCGCGCATGTGCAATGGTGGGGGAGGCTGCTCTGAGGCTACCTTAGTGACTTCCGCGTTTTCTGCCACCATGTACGTGAAGCTGATGTTCACCAGATCCGTACCGCTGCAGACACAGACTATACGCCCTTCGAGATCATTTTCCGATTTTCCGAGTGCTTCAAGAGCAGCTAGGATTTTGGGATCCTATAAAGAAATATACAAAGAGGATCAAAAATATGTTAGTTGACATAACATGGAGGGGAGTGCGGTAAAAGAAATCTACTTTTGATGTTAAAACAAAAATAGATATAAGGGCACAGGTTTCTTTCTCTCCCTTCTAAAATGCTCGGCGATCCAGCATTACTCAAAAGTAGGACAATGTCTCACAAAACAACACAACGCAACTCCAGGGATGTAGCTCAGTATGAAAGCCTTGGTTTCAATTGTCAGTATTACCAAAAAATTAAATAAGCCCATAAATAAATGAAAGGCAGTATAAAACTCCTGCTTTAGAAAATTAGGTGTCAGGACTGGGGATTTAAATCAGTGGCACAGTGCCTGCCTGGTAGGCATGAGGTCCTGAGTGCGATTTCAGCTACCAAAAAAAGAAAGAAAACTGGGTGTGAAGCTCTTTATTACTGCAGGCCCTGGAGCTGGGAGATGGGACAGGAAGAAGTCTGGGATGTGCTTGTGTCCAGAAAGAGCAGGAGCCTCTCACCAGAGGACAGGCACAGAGGTTTACCATGCACAGACAAGGGGTGGCCATAGCCAGCTACTTCGGTTTATTCTCAGAAAAACAAGACTAGTCATTCAAGTAGCCTGTGTACAAAGAGTGACTGTTTCCATCAGCAAAGTGCACAGAAGCCTCAGTGGGAATAAAAGCTGGGAAAGTTTACCTTAATGTATAAGGAAAATCATTCCTTTGTTCTCCAAAAGAACTCAGGAGGAAACACCAACATACAATTACACAGAAAATTTCACTGACATAAAAGAAGACAATTTAAAAAACAAAACAAAACAAAAAAACAAAGTGAGGAATGCAATTTTGTTTTGAATGGCTAAAACCTGCAGGGGTATTACAGAAAAGGAAATAAATTCTGAGCTAGAATGTTCTCTAAAGAAACACTTTGAAATTCCTAGCACCACTATGCAAATAGATCCTTGTTCAAACAAATCAATCAGTGTGGAGAAGACTGATTTATATGCTCTGTTTGTCTGGACTTTTTCCCTCCAGGTGAGAGTCAGTGTCTTCCTGTACAGGTGCACAAACAGGGAAATCCCGGGTCACAAAAAAGTCCCCATCCACTATAGATGAAAAGTGAACTGCTGTTTGATAAAAAGAGAGGAGCTTATTAAATTAACCTCCAAGGAAGGGAACTGTTTCTTTGGTTTCATGTAAGGCTTTTTGCAATCCCAGTTGCTAATATAACTAATGACGAAGCAGTCCAAATCATCCAACAGCAGTGAAGGAGATGTCCAAACTGCGTCTATTCTGAGTTTCCAGCAGAAACAAGTAAAACAATATTCTGGGCAGTATTTCCAGTCTGCATAAACGTTTGTTTAGAAGGACAGCAAACACCCATCACAGGTACCTTCGGGATGGCTCCCAGCCGAATACTGTTGATGAGGGAACATTCTAACACTTGTCCTTCCTGGGAGAGAGAACATACATGGTGGTGAGTTTAAATTCTGCCAGATCTAGCACACAAAGCGCTTGGCAAACAGTTCTGACAATGAAGTCAACACTGATTAGCATTACAGGTAACAGAAAGAGTGAAAACAAAGAGCGACAATAATTATTTCCAATGAATAGTAGTAATCAAGACCCCAAACTTTTGTATTTCAAATATATATAACAATGCAACCCTGCATAATTGTTTATGAGATGTTTATAGAATGCTGTGGCTGTTATATATATAATATTGTTAACAATGTCCATCTATGTTTAAATATGTGTGTATACATGCTACTAAGTAAAAATACTGCTTTTATATAACTCCAACTTGATTTCAATTCAAATGTTCATTAAATGTATACACTGTGACATGCATTAAGTCCCAGAGTATAACAAAATAAATATCCTTTTAATAGCTCTTTGAGATTTCAACTTGAATATGTTTTTCTTGGAAATCTTCCTAACTCCCAAGATTAAATCTTGCCTGTTGTTGGCTTATCTAACAATCTAAATTTCTCTTTTACAACACTCCGTGACTTGTAGCTACCTCTTTTAAATGCCTGACTTTGTTCCTACACTAGAATCTGAGATTTAGAACAATGCCCTCGAACCTTTCTACCCTCAGTGCCTGGCATATGAAAGCAGGTTTTGAAAAACCTTGAATGAATAAGTGAGGGGTCCAATGCCCTTGAGAGGAACCTCATCTAGCTGTTGAGAAATGAAAAGGCTTAGATCTAAAGACAACTTACTGCTGTGTGTCCATACCTTGCCTTCACTTTTCCAGGTCAGAAAGAAGCCAAACTCATCCACTTTGAAGAGGCAGTTGGGTTCAAACACATAGGATTCCTGTTAAAGAGAAACGAGTTAGTGCTCATGACTCACACCATTTCCAATCCAATAAAAATGCAAGTCTCAGTCTCTAAACAAAGAAAAATGAGAAATTGCCCCTTTGTATCCAGATTCTAGTGACATTTCTTATATTATAGAATGTTTCATTTTGAAAATTCTATCTCTTTCTTTTTTAACTGAAAGTCAGAAGAATTTAATACAGAATCTTCCTCTAGAACAGGTGTGCAAAGAAACAATACTGAAGTCCTGGGACTGAAGATATAGCTCAATGGCACAAGCACCCACCTGGCAATCATACAGTCATGAGTTTGATCCCCTGTACTCCCCTCAAAAAAAAAATTTTCTTTTCTTCTAAACAATACTGATATTCTAACAGTCATACAAAAGAAAGTCTCCCTAAGGTCTTAGAAGAAAGACTCCTAGGAGAAAGGATATCCTGGTTTAGCCTCCTAACCTGGCCCATGCAAGATAAACTCTGCCCGGTATGTGACAAATATGAAGAATTTGGTCAAGTAATATGTTCCCACAAGCCTTCCTGGTCATTCCGATGAAGCCTGAAATCAATCCATGAGCTTTAATGCCAGAAACTCAGTGAAAACTATACAGAATCAAAATTTTAATCCAAAGGGATCCCAGCAACCTCAGGACCTCAGAGCAATGGTGCTGTATTTGCCAGTGGCTTCCTCCTCATTAGCAGAAGAGCACAACTGTGTGTAGGAATGCCAGGAAAATTCTATGCGAATGAGAGAGAAAGTGGATTCAGCGCACGAATCCTCCATTACACTGAGACTTGGCCCCAGTGGTTCAATAAATCTGCATGCTTTCCTCATAAACTCAAGAACCCGTCTCCTAGATAATTGCAGTAATAACAATTAGGATCCTGTCTGGCAAACATGGATCAAGGCAGTGACTGAAAAACAAATAAATAGCACTTACAAGTTTAAGACTTTAAGGATCTTCAGACTCTTAGTTCCAACCATCAAAATTTATCTCTCAAATTCCAAGGAAATAGAAACATTCATCCAAGTAAATCCAATGTCAAGATACCAGCCTTCTAGCAATGAATAATACAAGGGCAAGGACACAGGCCAAGCTCCACCTTCAGTGTTAAAACCCAGCCCCACCATCTACTTACCTTCTCCAGATGAACCCTTACCAAGCCCCAGAATCCTTGTTTAACAAACAGAGGTACTTATACCTGCACCTTCTTACCTTTTGGTTTGGTGTGGGGATAACTATAGCATCAAGTTCCAATTCAGTAAGTGGTGGCTATTGTCAAGAATGCATAGTTCACCTCTGTGACAGCGGCAGCAAATTACCACCAATCTGAAATGTCAGTATGGGCCATTTTTTGACCCTCACAGTGGTATTTTTGGACAGTTCAACCCATTTTAAAAATCTTTAGCCAGCATTGGATTCTTTAGGAGGGTATCTCTGACAGGAAGCGAGAATGCAACTTGTAGATACACAGTCTCAACCTGCCCTGCCACTAAAGAGGGACACTATGGTTAAGGTACCTCAGCGGCAAGAAAGGACACACAGATAAGAGTAAGGTCATTGGAAGGGCCTTCTACACCACACACAATGCATTAGACATTACCGAAAAGGCCGTGGGAGTCATAGTATTACTAATAAATGAGAATTACCAACTAATTGAGACATGAGAATTAACACTTTTTGAATGTTTCCCAAGCAATTCCCTGAGGTAATAAGGAATTCTAGTGTGGCTGGTTCCAAACTATAGCCTAAGGGGATGATGTTTTCAGAGCAGACTCAAGATCAGCTGTTGTTAGTGTTTATGAGCAGCTTGTTACTTAAGTCCAAATAAAGATTTGAGACAATATACATAACAAATAAGAGTACTTTTCAGTCTTTTTTTTTTTTTTTTTTTTTACTAGACTTTCAATTTCTTGCTCTCAAGTACAAAGATTTCATTTCTTCCTCTGGGTGCCCGAGCTTATCATCTCCACCTGGGAATTTTGATTCCTAACATCTGATTTTTTGACCATTTGATCTAATCATTTAGGCCCCAGCTCTAGGGTTCTTCTTTCCTTTTATATTTATTTCATTCTTCCTCTTTTTTTCTTCTTCTCCTTCCTTCTTCCTTCTTTTGTTATTATTATTATTATTACTATTACCATTACTACTGTTTTTTTGTGTGTGATTACTTTGCAACCTCCCATTCATTCTCCCTGCCAACCTCTTACCATCCATCTGACTCTTCCTCCTTGTCTTTTTGTTACAGGTAACTGAGTTGGATAGAATTATTATAGGTAGTCAGACAGGGCTTGAGCCCTCCAAGGAGCCAGTACAAGAGGCCAGATACCTTGGAACTGTGGGAGAGACAGGCACCTCCTACTGTGGGCCAGGCCTCAAGACAAAAGATCAAGCAAATACACCCATATGCTAAGAATTGATATTCTAAATAGGTCTCTATCACCCTGAGGAAGCCAGTAGTCATAATCCCAATCCGTTATAGAAAGAGTCAGTGTTCTTAAAGCATGCCGGCTTGCTAAGTGACTTGCTTCCCCATTTGTCCCCAATTTAGTCAGTTTTACCTGAGCAATTAATCTTATAGTTCTGTCCCACCTTACACCACCTTGCAAGTTCCCATGTTTTTCCCACCTTAGAGCTGCCTCACTTTGTGGTTTTACTCCATAAAAGTCTCTGGACAAGACAAGGTCTTTGGAAACCCACTTGGAACCCCTTCTCTCTCTCGCTCTCTCTCAGATAGAAATTTTCTTTCTCTCCATAAATAAATATATTCTGCTCTTAACCTCCATTGTTCCTAAAATTCATTCTTCCATTTTAGAGAATGCAAACTTGTACCAGACATCTAGTAGGTTGGGAGTTTCATTCTCCTACATCACTTTCATCTTTTCTAACTTCATGGTCACAACCCAATACGATAATCACTCCCTGCTAAATGGTCTCAACTCTTATCTCATTTTCTGTCTTATTGGCTGAAAAACTTGATCGTTGTCCTATTCATATTATGTTAGTGACCGGGATGAACTGAACCATATGGCTTTAAATTCAGGACTATCCACCTCAAATAAACACTTGACCACTACTTTCAATAGTATATGTCTGTCTTAATTGGTAATTCACTCTTTGAGGAGACCATTTCGCTGCTTTTTTTTTTTTTTTTAAAAGCTTGGTCAGTTCTGGCCAATTACAGTACTCCACAGAGTCAGAAGCTACCAGATGGACACCTTCTTCCCTCCTAAGACTAGCGTTCTCTTCCCAAAAGTCACCTCCCTCATTTCTGCTCTGGCCTCAGTCCTCCCTCTTCAACCCACACTAGGACTTCAGACCTATGTTTATCCCCGCCTAATGCACATCAGGTTTGTTTTTCCACCACACCATACTATCAGCACACAGTATGTTCTAGCTCTCCCTGCTTTTATTTTCACAACTACTTGTCTCTGATCCCCTTCAAAGCACCATACCTTAGAATGTCAATAGTCACTGTCCCTGTGCCTCTTCTTCAGACTGTCTTTGACTGACTCCATTTGGTTTCCAATTCTGTTATTTACTAAAACTCCCCTGGCTACTTCACCATACTGCCAGATGCGATGCACACAGGCAATTTGATCTCTCAGCACCTGGTTGTTCTTGAAATACACTCCACTCTTGGAATCCTGGTTGAGTTTTTTTCCTTTAACATTGTTTCCTGCCTTTTCCTTCTGCACCCAACTAGTACATGTCCCCCACCAGGACTTGGCTCTGGAAATTATCATTTCCACTATTGTCATTAAGTTCCATGGTTTCAACTCCATCTATTTATTGATGACTCCCAAATTTAAAGGGCCAACCCAATTCAGTGAGCTCCAGTTCAGATATTTAACATTCTCCTGGATACTTCTACTTGTTTGTCTCAAGGTTAATGTATGAGTTCTTTATTTCCTACCCATTTCTATCTTCATCATAAGACTTCTTAGTGCAAACTAACCACTCACTGAAAAGGAGTCATCCTTGACTTTTTCTCATCTGTGCCTCTTATCTCCATCAGTAATTCTACTTCCATAGCATTTGCCATACATGCTCATTTCACTTCACTTCTACCCCCCGGGACCTTGGTCCAAACCATCATCATCTCTTAGGAACTGATCTTTCCACTTCTACTCTTTCTTCCAAAGCAGCTTTACTGACATTTTGAACTTTCAGTCAATTCTTTAAAATCATAAACAAACTGGATTCCCAAAATATGTAAGCTAGACTCTCAACCAGTTAGCATGGCCTACAAGATCCTAGATAATCTAAGTTTTTCGGATCACATTTCGGGCCATCTTCAGTTCCTCATTCTTCTGCTTTTCCACTATCATCAGAACTCTTTTCCTTGAGTCCCTCAAACTTTCTAGCCACAGGGCCTTTGCAGTTGCAGCTTTTCCTGCTCAAAATCTCTTCCTCCTTTCTTTGGTGGCTGGCTCCACTTCACCCTCTAGGTTTTGCTTAGGCTTCCTCTATCTCCATAATATGGGTCTCATTTTATTTTCTTTGCAGTATCCTGATTATTTCCTTGCTAGGGCCAGTCCCAGTGTATAGTTATTGTATTTCTTTGTTTATTTGTTTCTGAACTGGCTCCCATTCCAGAATGGAACCATCCTGTGAGCAGAGTCCTTAAAGCAATCTTGTTTACCTTTGAGTTCCTAGCTTATCCAAACTACTCTAAAACTAAATCTGACCAAAAAAAGAAAGAATACATTTTTTTCATATAAAATATTTTGCAGAAGACCAATGTAAAAACAGATGAGTAAGAAACTGCTGCAGTGGAGGGGATCACACTAGGCCAGAACCTTTCAGGGATGGTCCTTGAAGGGTGGTGGTGGAAAGAACAGCAAATGCAAGAGTCCCAAGTCCAGGCTACCTGCCCAGAGCAACAGGCACATTCTTCTAATTCATGTAAACTCACTTGAGGAATCAGTGGATGCGGGCACTTTGGATTCCTGGAATCCTTGATAAACCAGGAGCATCACTGCCCTTGCAAAGAAATGATTTCCAAAACATGATAAGAAATTTGAGCAAGGAGAAGACAAATAACTAGTACAGTAAAATAAGGAAACGGTAGTTCTCAGAAATACTTGCCCAAGGTCCCACATGGAACAGGATGCCAATCTGGCTTTGGACTCCCTAACAACAAAAGCAAAAGGAAGGACAAATATTTACCAGATGCCTACCCCATTTACAACATAAAAACATATCGGTTGTTAAGAGAAAAGAATGGTTAGAACAGAAAATCTCCAGGGGTTCCTCACCAAAAGGTCATGATTGACGCTAAAGACACGGTGTACAACAAAGCCCACAATAAGCTGATCAAGTGTAGCTGGAAAGTTTCCTTACCAAATGTGTTCAAACTGCCCATGAAAAATCAGAGAGCAGATCTGAGGGTTATGTGTCAATCGGCTGCAAAGAACCAGAGCTCAACCTGTTCAGGTTTCTTTCTTTCTCCCAACAACAAACACAAAGACCTGTCTGACCCCTGGTGAGGGAAGGCACAGAACCTCTGATCTCTCTTTTTCCCAAAGCATTTTAGGCTTCACAGGGACCCCTCCTGCCTAGGGCTTGGGCTGTGGCTCCCTGATCAGATCAGAGCAGTAATAACCTAAAGTCCCACTGTCAGGAGCATTCTCTCCACGCCTGGGCACTGCAGGGAAGACCGTAAAACAAAGCCAGACTCCTCTGTTTCTGAATCTATTTCCTTTGCAGTTAACAACAGGTGACAGAACTTTCTGGTAAGGAAATAAAGCACAGCAGAGTTTCTCTCAAGGGGCCCAGTATTTCATTTCTTTTAGGACCCAGTTACACTCTTCACAGTCACTCCATAGAGCTCAAGGACCTCCTAGCTTATCCACCCCAACGCTTTCCTCAAGCCATAGAAGATAAGGACTGCAAAGGCCAAGGACTGGTTTTATAAAATTACTAAACAAATGCTGGCCAGAGGGAATTCAATTTGAGAGGCAAAAAGCAGCACTTGTGCTGGGGTTACAATTGTAAGAAGTTATCTTTGGTCCTGAGTTCCCTACTCTGAGGGTCTTGTGCTATTACAGGTTTAAAAAGACAACTTCCACGTCAGCAGGTCTCACTGCATCTGTGTCTTATGTTCAATATAAACCTCCTGCCCCACAGGCTGTTTCTACATTACTTGATATTACAGTCTATCTTTTAAATATTCGAGTTACTTGCAAGATCATGCTTGGTGAGAGATCTAGATAAGGAGTAGTTGATTTTATATCATTTTATTTGTGAATTATGATTATTTCTTACCCTTTCTGTTGTGTCTTTTCTTGATTATCCTTCATTAACTACAAATCTGTATTTTTATTGTATGGGGTTTGCACCAACAAATAGGGTATAGTTAAGCCTTATTACTAGCCAGGGGGAGCTATTTAAACCTTTGCGTTTTAGAGGTTCCCCTTTCATGTCTGTAACTTCCCAGGTTGGGCAGAACACAGAGAACAGTGACAGATTTTGCAGTGCAACTGATGTTGGATCTTAAGTCTTTGGAGAAAGAGAACCTTCGCAGGAGGTTCAGGGGCTCAGTCTGGCCTTGTAGCTAACAATTCCCAGATGCTGCCTCACAAGGTACCTGCTGGTGAATCTTGGTGACTATGCTGATGAACCTCACCAAGATTCACTTTTCCTGTCTGAAGTTGGCATATCAATCTCAAAGGACTCCCAAAGAATTAAAGTTGAGAACAGCCAAAACCCTGGATCAAGGCAAATTCTGGGGAAAAAAATAATAGTTGTAATTGTGAGAAAACAGTTACTGCTGAATTCATGGCTGTTGCACATGGCACATCACAAATACCACCTCGCTCAGCCCTGTGAGGCTCTGTCAGGTGAAGACTAAACCAAAACTGACCAATAGATTCTCCATGATAATGGAACTGTCCAATGGGCCATGCCCAACACCGTCACGGTCACCGTGAGTCATGGAGTTATGAAGCATCCGAAATGTGGATTACATGACAGAGACGCAATATTTTTATTTTTAATTAATTTTCATTTCAGTAGCAACAGGTGATTAGAGGTCACCATACTGAACAATGCAGCCTTGGAGAAAAGGGGACAAATTTTTTTACTCATAGGAGAGTGAATTGGATTTGAACCAATTTGTCTTATTTCAGAGACTATGCCCATTTTACTCTGCCAACCTTGAGCAATAAGGTCAACCTCAACTCCCTTGGCCTTTCATCAACTGACTGTCAGATGTTCAACAAACAAACATGCTATGTAGACATCGCCTTTGGGTACACATAGGACTTACCCTCCTTTTTTCCAGGTTTGTTATGAACTGCAAGGAAGCAAAAAAGACCTTCATAAAGTTGGAGGAAAACAAGAGAAGTCTGAGTTTGGAGGGGATCATGGGGGATCTTATCTAATTTAAATTGCAATATAACCTACCACCTCCAAAAGAGAACTCATAAACCTGAGAAGTACGAACTTTTAGCAATTGTTGGACTTAGATTACGTAAAACCTATTTCATGGGTTGTTTCTAAGTATTAATGAGCTTGATATATAATCAGAACCAAGTTATTACTGATTACTAATATAATAACAGTGATATTATTAGTGTTGCTACTATTATAAATGATCAGATAAAAAATGAGGCAAATTCCACCATTCTTGCTCTGTACAGATGAGAAAACCAATCTTGACTGAATTCAGGAAAGTCATCTAGGAAGAAGTAGGTAATATGTAACATAGGGGCAAAGCAATGTTTGTATTTTGACAGGGAATCCACTTCTGTTCTATGAATATAACAAAGAGCAATTCGCCTGGTGTGTGCCTACTTCCACTGATCTAGAATTCAAGTCTGTGCACGAGAAAAGCCCTGAGTTTGTACATTTCCATTGAATTAGAACAAGCCTGCATCTGTTCACCTTGGGTCTGTTCTTCTCTCATCTGTCCACCCAAGCCAGCATCAGCAAGGCACTCTGGCTGTAAATTTCCGCTTCCTCTTTTACTTTAAGATAAAGATGTTAAATTGCTGGTCCTTAATTTGTAAAGTCAAACAGGTTAAGATGCCACACACCCAATGACTGTGTCTCTTTGTCTTTCTGGGTCCCTGAAGCATCCCCAATATGGGTATCTTGAGCTAAATCCTGGACACTCATTCTCAGAGGCGCCCTGTGCTGTGAGACTGCTGAGGAGTCCTTGGTTCTCACCGCAGAGCACTTGAAGCGATGATTCCTAAGGTACTCAACAACATCCTCTCAGCTTGCAGAAAGATGAAAGTCAACAAAATACGTCTTCAAGAGCAGCAGGTAATTTTGCTCAATGAAACTATTTTTTGGGGAGGGAGACTGTCACAGTGGTCAAAACAGTTGTCTTAGCAACTGAAACAGGACAAATTGAAGGGGACCAAACTACTCGGAACTATGCATGCAGATAAACAGTACTTGTACATGTAGTAAACACAACAAATATTAACACATAAGGCACCTCTCCCACAGTCCTTTCAAAAAAATTCTACGAATTTTTGAAGACACACTTGAAGCAGGACTGCAAGCTGATAAACCCTTGTCATCAGCAGAGCATTTCTAATTATAATAAAATTTGTTCCAGAAAAATAAATTAAACCAAGTAATTTACAGATGACATATCTCAGAAAAGGAGGGTCCAGGAAGGCATACTTTACTGCCAAATGGACACTCCTGTGTTAAATAGAATCACTGAGAGGAAAAGAACCTCAAGTGGCTTTCATGCAACTTCCCTTTAAATGTGTGCTTTTCTCGCTTAAAGGATGCAGCTCTGGAAAAGGCTTTTCTTCACCAAGGCACATGGCATGCCCAGCCCTTTGCACTTCTGCTTCCCAGAATGGCTTATTTTTTGGTTTCAAAGATTCTGGAGGCCAAGGCTGACTCTATCACTTTATACTCGGTCTAGAAGAAATGAAGCATCATGCAGGACCATGGCTGCCACCTCAGGAAATCAGCAGGGGGCAGAGCCCGCCACACAGCATGGCATCAGAGTCCTGCAGGCTGAGCATGCATCCCTCCCGCTGGGAGAAGGGGACAGTCATCCCCAGGGCCACCGAGACACCCACTCCCAGACAGAGGTGGAACACGAGATATTTACTAGGGTGAAACACAAAGGGGAGCAGAATCAGGAGAAGGCAGGGAGAGGCTCCAGACCATGTTATGGGATCAGCACCTGTGAGGAGAGGAGAGGGGACAGGGCACTGGGGACCAAGGACCCGGGACTGCAGCACAGCTCTGAGACCAGCGCTGCCTGGGAGGCTGGAGCAGAGAGTGCAGCTGGAGGAACCTGGCTAGGGATCCAAAAGGCAGCTCCAGTACCTGCTGGGCTGGAGCTGGAGCCAGGTAAGGATGGAGCCCAGCGCAGCAGGAGGCTGAACACAGGCCTCCAGTGTCCCTGGAGGGCAGACTGCAAACTTCTCCAGATCTCACAGGAGCATCTCAGCTCCAGTTCCTCGGAATCTTTAAAATTCTTTTTAAAATTAGGAACCATTGCAGTAGCAATGAATTAATGTCTCAGATCTGTAACCAAGGACATGGTGGATCACGGGGTACTGACCTTTGATGAGTGAGTTCCCTTATGGAGACACAGCAGTAAACAGAAACATAAAAACAAAATCTCTGCTCTCAGGGCTTATTTTCTGGGGGAGAGGGAGTTTGTAAAAAACAAAAGCTAAATAAATATTGGGTAATAATAAATGTGAAGATGAAGGTGAATAGGAGGATTGTTTGTGCAGGAATTGACATTTAAGAGCCTGAGGGAGAGTGAAGTGCACAATAATGAGAGACAGCAGTCCAGAGAGAGCAACAAGGGCAAAGGCCCTGCGGTCACAGCGTGCCTGCTGTGTCCATGGGACACTGAAGCAATAGATCCTATAGAGGACTTGTAGAACACACAAAGGATACAGGAAATTATCCTCAACAGGTAAGGTAGGAAACTACTGCAGGGTCAAATTAGAAATGGAGTAAACTCTGATGTATCCCCTCACAAAGATCCATCTTATCTCTTTCAATGGCTATGCAAGCTAGGCATTATCACTCACATTTGTAAAAAAGAAAATTATGCTGGGCATGGTGGTACATACCTGTAATCTCAATGCTTGGGAGGCTGAAGCAGGAGGATGGCCATGAGCTTGAAGGCAGCCTGGGCTACATACTGAGTTCAAGGCCAGCCTGAACTACATAGCAAGACCCTATCTCAAAAAACAAAAACAAAAATGGCACACTATGGTTTATTGCTTAGAAGATCAAACAGCATGTCAGGATCATATTTCTGAGAAGCAAAACCAAAATTGAAACTTCTGTTTGTGCCCATGTCATTAACCAAGCCTGTGTATTTTTTTTTTTTTAAGCCTGTGTATTTTGAGTTTTTGGAAAGAGCTCTTTGGCAAAGATTTTACTCTAAGTATCAGTTAGTCTAAAAACCATTCTTTTACTTGCAAACCATATTCTGGCAACCTGGCTCTGATCAGCGTTCAAGATCTTGGCTCTCTGGTGCATCCTGCAAAAGTTCTGAGGGTCATTTGCCCTTTTAGGTCCTTGGGAAAAGCAGGCTGAGGCAGAGGGCAGTGTGGGTCCCCGTGAAGCAGTGTCTCGCAGTGGGAAGGGTGTGGCAAGGTCAGGACACCTGAGAGGCCACCTCAGCTCTGCTCTCAGGCTTGAAGCAGTGCTTCTGACAGTGCTCCATTTCAGAGCAACTGCATCATTTCTGGGTTGAGGAGAAAGTATTTATCTCAATAATTTTCTTCTTAACACATTATTAAGACAAATAGTATTAAAATGATGGGGTTTTCAGGGGCTGGGAGTGTGGCTCAGCAGCACAACTGCCTCCTTGGCAACAGTGAGGTCGTGAGTTTGATCCCTGGTTAAAAAAAAAAAAAAAGAGAAGGAAGGAAGAAAGGGAGGGAGGAGGGAGGGAGGAGGGAGGGAGGAAGGGAGGGAGGAAGGAGTTTCCGACTGAGACTATCATGTCTATTTCCATCAACTGAGAGGAAATATTGTATTTTAAATATTATCCATTTTACCTAGTGTTTTTACCCTTCCCCCATAATTTGAAGTTTAAAAATCCCTCATTATTACATTTCCATTGCTGCAGGCTGTGTACTGTCTCTCCCTCAAGGGACCGGTACTGGTGTTCTCCGGGTAACAGCACTTAGAAGCAATTCTATGCAAACCAAACTTTTAAAAACTTAGCTGTGCAGTCACTATGCTCTAAGGCAGATCCAGTGAACAGTATTTGTCTACAGTAAAGAGTTAAACAGATCTTTGGTTCTAGCTTCCACTGTTGAGTTGAAAAAAGACTGCATTTTAATTATATGATTCTTACACTCCTGTATATCTTCAAAAAGCATTTCTCTACTTGACAGCCATTCTGCATCACACAGCAGCTGTGCTCTTTATGAAGACACCAATTTTGGAGACGGGCTCATCACTCAGAACGTTAGGAGGCAATTCCTTAAGGGATCTAAGCTCCTCTCTCCTTGTCTGTAAACTCTGGAAAAGAATCCCACTTAATCCTCCCAACCGCCTGAGGATTTGAAGAGACTGCCATCAGGCACTTTGCCCTGTGCCTAGCCTGGGAAAGAGCTCAACAGAATCTACCATGCCCAATCTAGAAGCATAAAACTCTTTTACTGAATAGTTTTTCCTACTTTTATCCACACTGCCTGCTTGAGGGAGATTAGGCATAAAGAACTTTAAATGGATTTGTTCCTTGTAAGTCTAAATCACCTTTGCTTGCTAAGTGCCTCGCAGTTTTCAAACTTGAGCTGCATCATTAGGGTCCCAGGGAGGGCTCCCAAAATGCAGACAGCTGGACCCCACCCCAGGTTTTCCTGTTCTCTAGGTTCTGATAGAGTGTAGGTCTCACAAATTCACAGGAGCAGACCATGCATGAAGAAACAAGGCCGCCTGGCTAGTGGGGAAGCTGTCTGTTCAGCCCACCCCCCGCCTGTGGAACCTTGAGCAAGGTGTGTAAGCATTTTAACCTCAGTTTTGCATTCTGTCAAAAGAGCATAAAATAAGGATGATGTACTTAATAGCAGGGCTATTACGAAGCTTGCATCAAACAATATTCATGCATAGGTCGCCAAGCATAAGGCCCAGGACCTGGAAGAATATCTTTGCGGTAGATACTTCCACTGTAAGCACTAAAAACATTCTGTGATGGCTATTTTATGTATGAGCTTGACTGGGCTAAGGGAAGCCCAGAGAGATGGCAAAATGTTATTCTGGGTTATGGCTGTGAGAGCAGCACTGGGAGAGAGAAGGGTTTGAGTTGGTGGACTTAGCAAAGACAACCTGTGCCCACCCCTTCCCCGTTGAGCCCTAAATGGAACCAAACAGTGGAGCAAGGGTGACTCTGCTCTGTCTGTTTGAGCTGAGACATCTGTCATCTTTGGCTCCTAGACACTAATGCTCATGTTCTCAGGCTTTCAGATGGTCTGGGACTGAACACACTGGTGCTCATGCTTCCAGGTGGAAGTGGAACTGCATCCTTGGCTTCCCTGGACCTCCAAGGGATAGCCAGGAGATCCTGGGGCTTCTCAGTCACCAGAATCATGTGAGCCAATCCATCATGAACAGCTTCTTCCTGGATTTTCATATATTTCCTGTTGGTTCTGCCTGGAGAACACTAATACAGTTCACTATCTATAAGCACCAAAACAACAATAATAAAAATAGTGCCTTATAATTTTGAGGAACAGTGTTAACTCACATGAAATTGTGTCGGTTCAAAAATGCAATTTTATTACTCAGGAAGCCATTTCAAAAAGTATTCACTTTAAATATGCTGCCGAGTTCATCTGACTGTTGGTTTGTTCACACTTGAACGCACTCTATTAATTCAATGGCTGCACCACACGCGTTTACAGAGTACAACTTCAAAGAGAAGATGCAAAAAGAATGCAGGGAGATCTTTGGGCTTTGGCATCACCAGCCTGGAGACCCACGAGACTGTAGTCATCAACCCTAATTAAAAGGATGTCCTGACCACCACCATCCTGGTTATTTGCAGCATAAAATATGGCTGGCAGTACCTGGTATCACGTATTCTCTCATCGATATTGCAGGCTGAAAAGAGGTCGTACAGGATCCAGCACTTTTAATTCACCATTGCAGATTTCACTAACTTCTTCAGCATGGCATGTTGAAAT
The DNA here is from genome assembly GCA_004027455.1 of Hydrochoerus hydrochaeris. NCBI lineage: Eukaryota > Metazoa > Chordata > Mammalia > Rodentia > Hydrochaeridae > Hydrochoerus > Hydrochoerus hydrochaeris. Next base: position 169,101 of record PVLA01000489.1, read on the forward strand.
GTTAGGTAGCTTCTCAGTTAGTGCCTTCCATTTTAATGTTATTGGCTCATCGTTTGTTTTGTTCCCGTGAGATCCTTGTAAATCTAATCCATCCTAGACTTCCTTCCCTAGCTTCCTAACGGATGCATCTCATGTCTTCACATAAATAAGCTGTCCTTCCCACAACCTTGAAGCAGGGATCTCGAGTCTTAAAAAGTTTTCCACCAGACTGACTCAGACACTATTTCATGGGTGAGATACTTCCATTCCTCCAGGAAACAAAATTATCTTCTACCTTTGTGAAGAAATAAAGAAAAGCAAACCCAAAGGAACTTCATGGAGAGGAAAGGAATTAAAAAATGAAGAGATCAGGCAAAGAAAAGAAAGACAAGGAGTTCTATTCTATGTCAAAAGCTGATACAATCATTTATTGATAAAGGGTAATGGAATAGAGGGTGACCGAATTAAAAATATAACAACAAGGTCATAAGAAAAAATGAGCTAGGCAGAGTGATTACTTGAAACTAAAATTACTTCATCATTAGCGTTAAACTAACTTGTCACTGTGTTTACATGGCATCATTTGTCCTTATGCTAGATGTCTGCAAACTCCTGCCTTCGGGTCAAACCTCGTCTGCTTCTGAAACACAGTCCATTCACTTATTTACACATCGTGTATGTTCTACAGCTGCTTTTGTGCTGCAGTGATGAAGTGGAGGAGTGGTGGCTGCATGGTTGGCAAGACCCAAAACACATCCTATCTGGTTCCTTATAGAAAAAAGCGTATTGTAGCTTGCTTTATGCCTTGTCAACAACATAAGATACTCTGCTGCACAGGGAGGACCCAACATAAGTAAGATTATTTACAAAAGAGGCCAATCCTTCACCGCTCTGCATCTACACCCTTTGCAAAGTGACTTTTTATCTTCTCCCTCAGAACAATGGAGCACGCCTCTGCACTGCCTGGGTCTGTGCCTTGCTGTGGCCTACAGCCAAGAAACAGCTAGCTCAGCCTAGTTGGAAGAGGATGCAAAGCCAGGTAGGATGGAAATAAAGCAGCTCCCAGTTGACCTAACAACCTCAATGTGTTTCCATGTGCCCATTTTATTGTTCTGACACCCCTATTCTCGGACCACATGGTCGCTACCTTGAGTCTCTGGATTTCAAGTAGGTTGGTAAACAGCCAAAAAATGCTGCAATTATTGACAATAACTGAGCCCTTTTTAAACCCTTGTATCTTCATATTCCTTACACATGCCTTTTCCTCCCTTTCTCACTGCTTCATTTCAACTTGAGATCTCGCTGCTCAAACCAGGCTCACACTTGCTCTCTGTGCCTCCCTATAGCTCTGCCTTGCAGTCAGTTAAGCTCCTCCCAGGGAAGGAGTCTGAAACATCTTACCCCGCCCTGTGCCTAGGCAGTTCTCAGACCTGAGCTGTGTCATCAGGACTCCTGGGAGAGGTCCAGAAGCAAAGATCCTGCTCCCAAAGCTCACTGCAGGACTTTGAGATCTCCCTGCTCTGGTTTCTAGATCTGTCTGTGACACTTAGCATCCTCTGTTGGGGCTCTCATTTAACAGACACGGTTTTCCACTGCTACCAAGTGCCTTTTCCTTTTCTCCAAAAGTGGCTCTTTCTTCCTCTACCTTGCACACTAAGGGGCACACAAGGATGGAGAAGGACTCTGTAGACTGATTTGAATTTGTTCTATTAAAATCCACAAACAAAGGAGCACATGTGTGTCAGTGACTCATGTGGCAAAAACCTGTGATCAACCTCTACCAAGGAACTAATCCCTCTCTCTGATGGAAGGCAGAGAAACAAAGGTGTGAGAAACCACAAGTCATTTTATTACCAGAAACTTTAGGACTTGATCATTAGGAGCCTGACTGATTATTAATGATCAGAGATGATTAGTAACTGCTTTTTACAGTACATAATAGTGCTCCTTGAGTTAGGGGCTGAACATTCCATTCACTCTGACTAAGCATTTGGAGCACAACAGAAAAAAACCTGGTCTCAGGAATGGTGGAACCTTCTCTGAGGAGTCACATCTACACCCACAGGGTGCCTGACACTCTACTATGGGAAGCCTCTGTCATAGGTATATTGTTCCCATTTGAGGCAAGACCACTGTTCACTGAATCAAGTAAAGGAACTTGCTTAAAGTCATAACCTGTAAATGTCAAGGTCACAGTTCAAACCAAAGTCTTTTGTCTTCAAGTTCACTTACTTTCCGGAACTCTCCAAACCACACATGCCTTTTCTTAAGCATGTCATACTTAGATGACAAAGAGCATTAGACTCTGGGGACATGAAAACCCAGCTTAAAATTGGCAACACTGTTATTTTAAAGGCTGGTCCAGAGGAAGCAATTGATCTGGGTGCTTTTGCAAAACCACCTGGCTGATGCTAACTCTTGCTGCTATGGTTGTTTCAGTGTTTGGGCCAACAGATGTAATGCCTAGCCACACCTACATCACCAAAGAAGTTATAGGGCTCTGGCGAGAAAAAAAGTTACTGAAGGCAGGTGGGTATAGAATCAGAATTAGGTAAATTACGGATGCTCTTCAGACACATCTGCCTCCACATCTCCTAGGTTCTAGGATAGAGATGTTAAGGAAAATGGCTGTGAGGGATAGGAATATAGCTCAGTGGCAGGGTGCTTGTCTACCATGATGTGCATAGCCCTGGGTTCAAGTCTCATACTGCAAAACAACAACAACACAACCACAAACTTTTATTTTGTGGAGTTAGGTTTTGGATGCATGCAGAATTCAAGAGTTGTGGGTCAGGAAGGTTTCCACTTGGTTTTCAGAAGAAGGCTTGGGAGGCCAGGCAGTGTACCTCTAGAGGACAGTATGTGAAGCTGTGAATGTGAATCCAAAGGTGCAGTGGAGAACCCATGAGGCTGGAGAAGCCAGGAATGTGGATTGATGAAGGAAACTTGTAAAGAGTGAGCAAAGCTAGCCAAAGAAAGAAGCCATGGCTACAACAACCACCAGAAGCGCTGTAAGGGCAGAGCCACCAAAAGCCTTTAGAGTTCACAACTTGCCAGGGATTGTTGAGAATGCTTGGTCCTCCGGGTGGTGCTACTGCAGAGTGACTGACCCTCTGAAAGGCGAGATCTAGAGGGAGGTCCTGGGATCCTTCAGGGTATGCACTGGAGGAGGGATACGGGATCCCAAGTTCCTTCTGTTCTTGTTCTGCTTCCCAACACTGAAGTAAAGGTGTTTGTTCCACCACATACTCCTGCTTCCCAACACTGAAGTAAAGGTGTTTGTTCCACCACATACTCCATGCCACTGTCACTCAGCTTTTTCCTTAGTAGTTGGTCAAACTAATTCCTCTTCATCATTCACCTGTCACACGAAGTGTCACTTTCCAAGTAGAGTCATCCACTAACACCAAACCCACACCAATGCCCACTCCCAACTCTTCAGTGTCTGCCTCTATGATCACTCTTTTATAAGTATGATTATATTCAATATTTCTATGCTCATTGCTTTATTGCACATCTCTTCCAACTAGACTAAAAAGCCCCCAAAACCTGAGACTTTATCTTGTTCACTAGCTTATCTCAACCCCATAGAACCATGCCTGGCACTACGGATTAAGTGAGTATATCCTTGAAGCTGTCACTGATAATGACTTTAAGAAAAATATCTACAATATTTTCCAACCTACTCTAAATTTCATCTAAGAAAATGCTTTCTCATTTGTTCCTTCAGTATCTTATAAATAGTGTAAATAATGATGTCTATGGTAAAACAAAGAACATTTCTGAGTCATTTAAGGTCAGCTGTATTCAATATTACTCAGCGCTGTTAATCTATAACACAGATTGTTCTAGCTTAATGACTTTCCTACAATGAATTCTATACAATATACAGAATTTGTAAACTGTACATATAAATATATACCTTTACACTGTCAATCAAGACAGTTTGAAGAAGGCCTTTTCTCTTACATTTCCTGGGCCAGTAGTCTCCACAGCGGGACCCTTTTCTTTTTTTTGATACTAAGGATTGAACTCACAACCTCACCCTTGCCAGGCAGGCACTTACTCCACTGAGCTAAACCCCTTGCTAGGGACCCTTTTCTTCCAAAAGAATCTCATCACCTTCTGCATCACCACAGGATGGGAGAAGGCAGAAAGTAGAGAATGGAGGGGCAACAGGGGCCAAGTGTTACTGGCCTGGAATTTCAGATTGCGAAGCCTGAATGTCCTTTAGTGGGTAATAAAGCAGCATCTGAACCTTACTGTTTTGTTTTAAATACTTAATAATAGAAGGGGTTGGGGCTGGAAAAAAGTAGAACTCATGGCAAGTCAGCTTGCAACTGAACCAGGTTCGTGAATTCCTAACTGCCTCAGGATAAAAGTGCAGACAGTGAACTCAAAATTCGGTTCATTTTTCCTGCTTTCTTCCTTCTTCAAATTTAAAATGTCATTGTTTTTCATATTGTGATTAGCTTTTGGCTCCTTTTACACTTAAAATAGTAGATATTAGCTCTATTTCCTGCAGGAACTATTTATTGCTGAGTACACAGTTCTCCTATTTCTCTTATATTTCCCCAACCACTGCTATTTTCCAACAACCATCATCTGCCTTAGTTTCCACATAAAGTTAGTATTTTTAATGTTCTGTTTGATCAATAATGGTTTCATTCTAAAAGCTTAAAAATTCTTCATAATCATCATCATCATGGTTGTGTAAGTCCCTACCAATAGAAGACAACCTGCTACAATTCTATGCTTTTCTATTTTAGCCCAATATACATATTTTGTAGGTACAAAGTAAATTACTCACAGTTTGAAAATAAGATAAAGGATAAATCAGTTTCCCGACATGGTTTGCTTATTTGTTTTAAGTACAGACACTGCTCTACAAGCTTCTGCAAAAGGGCAGAGCTCAGAAGAGTCTGGAGCAAAGAGTCTGAGGTCCAAGCAGGGCAAAGGCTCAGAAGGAGAAGGAACCAGGATTGTCTTCCTTACCTTGAAAGGAAAAGTTTGATTTTTAAAAACAGCACATCTAGAACAAGGAGAAAGTGAATCGGAAAGCACAGGCTTAGAGAGTGAGCAAGATAGGAAAGTAAAGAAACAAGAATATGGCTCTTGTTGAAGGAGTGGGGCAAAAGAAGACAGTGAGAGACAGCATTGGACAGCAGAGTGACTAATGGAATTGATTCAGCCAGATCTCTGATTTCTAATTGTTTGTTGGCAACATTAGGGATGGAGCACAGAGCATGCTAGACTTGCACTCTATCAAGGGACTACATCCTCAGATCTCTTAAAACTGTATTTTGAAAAAGAGTCATGTTAATCGTTCAGGCTGCTGGCCTTGGACCTAGCGATCCTTCGGCCTTAGCGTCTAGGCAGCGGGTATTGCAGGTATGCACTACCATGCCCAGTTTCTGATTTTTAATCTTAATGTGTGCTACAACTCTCCCCAGCAACCAACAGATTGTTAGCAAAAATCTGTTTCACACAACACCTTTGGGTGTCTTGGATTTGATGACATGATGGGTTTCAGGAAGAGAAAAACTTGGAGTTGCCAAGAAGCCAGAAAACTGGGAGTAAGAAGGTTTTGGGGGACTGAAGACTCACCCAGAAAGTGTAAGCACGTAGGGCATCTGGGAAGGGCAGAAAAGCCAGCAGTGGGCGCTCTTACTTATTTTGAGATGGGTTTCCCTATGTTGCCCAGATTGGCTTCAAACTTATGATTCTCCTGCCTCAGCCTCCCCAGTAGCTGGGATTACATGTATGTGCCACCATGCTTAACATGTCGTCAGCCTTTTTCACCTGGTCATTAAGGGAAGTCCAGGAAAACAGCTGAGTGAGATATTTGGATTGCATGTGTCTGCAAAAGCTTTACTGCAGGGGGGGAAATACCCCACAAAAACAAAAAACAGCTCTGCTGTTTCTCCTTTCTGCATCAGCGAATTCTCTAAGCATCACTTAGAAAACAAAACATTTAAAGTTACTTATAAGTCAGGTAGCATCAGAGGTGGAAGTGGCAAGGCCACAATGAGATGCCACTACACAAGCTTCTATGATAGGTGGTTTCTGAAATGCTGGATGCCTCAAAAGAATCCCTCAGTAATGTGGAAATAATAAAATCATGATTCCACTACATATATAGACACTTTTTTTTTGCAAAAACAATAGCTGTTGAACATTTTTTCATGATCTAGCAAATGATCATCCACTACTTAAATTACTTCAATGCTTTTTCAAAATAAGTACGCAGAACACTGCTTAACATTTACCTGATACTCCCGGTTACAGTGATATATTAGTTTTTATAAGGTACTGAGAGCATTCATGCCCCTTCTGTCCCTTGGCTGTGACACTCCCAAAATGCCTGGATTTTGTTTTCTCTAATTCCCAGCCCTCCCATTGATTGTCAGCTAATAGCTTTCAGAGCTACTCATGGGCAAACTGTAAAAGTGCACATACCTGCTTATATTTTTACAAATATTTTAATGATTGGGCTTTTATGGACTGCATCTCACAGAACTGGGAAGTGATAATAAAACATGGTTGTCTTCCAGCCTGAAATAGTATTTGGCTTTTCAGTTTCATATACTGTTAGGAAGAGACGTGTTTATTTTATCAAGTTCATACTTATAAAATTCAAGCTTAGCTGGGGTGCATTTAGGACTTATCAAGTTTCTTTTTCTTCTGGCTTTACCTTGTTTTCAGAGCAACTTGCTAGAAGAATAATAACCTTTAGAGGTATGTTCTAAGGGTGAGCTGTGGTGACTCATTACCACAGAGGATCACTGTTATGGCTTGGATTTCAATGTCCACAGGGGCCCACACATTGGAGACCTGGTCCCCAGCCTGTTGTGCTATGGGAAGGTGGTGGAATCTGTAGGAAGTAGGACCCAATGGAAGGAAGTGACATCACTGGGGGCGTGTCCTTGAGAGGACCTGGGGACACTGGCCCCTGTCTCTTTATTTCCCAGCTGCCATGAGATGAGCAGCTTCTGCCCCCCAGTACCCTCAGCCATGACGTTAGCCACATTACAGCCCAAAGAGAGTGGGGCCAAGTGAGCAAACACCTCAAACACCTCAAAGTGAGCCAAAATAAACCTGCCCAACTTTTAAGAAAACAACACTGGTATTTCATTAGAACAATAGAAAACTGACTAAAACACTATCAATGCAAGAAAGAAAATGGATTCAAATGGAGGATCCTCCAACGCATTAAAGTATGTTTACTCACCGAGAGAAAAGTTATTTCCTCTAATGTATTTTTTTGTTGTTTGTTTGTTTTTGCTTACAGGATAGGAGGAGAGATATTCAGCCAGGATTACATTTAATTTCTTCCAAGTGACCATCTCTGAATCTAGTCTACAGCTTTCCAGATCCTGGAAACTTACCTTTTGGAGGCTGCGAACATTTAGGGAAAGATGCAATAACAGCTCATCCCAAAGGACAATGGGCATCAATAGGGTTCAGAATACACCACCCCAAATATGATGCTCTGGTCTTTGAGAAAACAGCAGCAGTAGGAATGTCTCATTCACCCTCTCCTTGCATCTCTCTCCCCTGAAGCAGGTCCTACTGTTGCAGGCAATGAGTTAGTTAGAAATATTACAGGCAGTGAGACAGGGCTAGGTCCTCAAAGGAGCTGGTGGTGCATAAGCTCAGATCCAGGGCAACTGGGGGAGGAGAGAGACACCTCCTGCTGTAGGCCAGGCCTCAAGACAAAGGATCAAACAAACGCACCCATAGCCTGAGTACTGATACCCTAAATAGTTCCCTATCACCCTGAATAAGCCTGGAGTCACCATCTCATCACCCTAGGAAAGAGTCACTGCTCCTTAAGAATGCCTGCTTTCTACGTGATTCACTTCTCCATTTGTCCCTAGGGTAATCAATTTTACCCGAACTATTAATCTTATTGGCTAACTATAGTTATGTCCCATCTTATCCCTATCTGCCTTGTGAGTTCCCAGTTTTCCCCCACCTTAAACCCCTCTCAACCCATGATTTTGCTCTATAAAAGTCTTTAGAAAAGACAGAGTCCTTGGCAACCCACTCGGGACCCCTTCTGTCTCTCTTCAGACAGAAGCTATCTTTCTCTCAATAAGTATATTCTACTTTTAACCTCTGTTGTTCCTAAAATTCATTCTTTTATCTTAGAGAACAGGAACTCACAGACATAGTAGGTCAGGAGTTTCATTCTCCTATATCACTACCACGTAGCTGACCTTACCTCATAAGACCCTCCCTGTGAGTCAGCTTTCTATTGCTGTGAAAAAATATCAAAGCCAATCAACTGAAAAGAGGAAAGATTTATTTTGGCCATGGTACCAGTCTGTGGACATCTACGTGGCTCCCCCCAATTCAGGCCTGTGGTGAGGCAGAGCAGCACAGTGGGGAGTGCTTGGTGAAGCGAAGCTGCTCAGTTTATGATGACTGAGGGAGGTGGACCCCAACCTACCCCCAAAGGTACGTCGCCAGTGCCTCATTTCCTCCAAACAGGCCCCAATTCCTACAGTTTCCACCACTTCTCCCCATACACCATCTGTTGGCGAAAAGCCCACTGCCTTGGAAGAGAGGGAAGTTTCATAGCTAAATAGAACATTCCCATTCCAGAGGGATCCTCCCTGTACTCAGAAGAAAATAATATTCTTATCCCTGAAGACAGAGGAATAGTAAGAATCATCTGTAGCAGCCTTGCTTGTTTGCTAAGCTTCCCCCAGTTTATCACTGTTCACCCACACTCCTATTGCCTTGTCACACTGTGGCACGACTGTCCAGTCTCTATCAAGTCTGAGCTTAAGAATGTCCAGGTTTGGCAGGAAGGCAGCCTTTGTGGAGATAGGAAGAGGATCCAGGAATGGGGGAAATGGGAGGGAGGAGACTGGAGAAAGAAGTGAAAGGATCACAAGGAGATGTGGATCCCGTGTCAGTTCCTCATGAGGAATGTATTTATTATGCATTGCAAAACTGTGCTAATAAGAAAGAATACACAGCCTTCCCTGCTTCTTCCAGTCTTCATTCCTGAAGGTCCCCAAGTCATGGAAAACATAGTAGATGTAAGTTCTGTGGGTTTTTCTTGCTAATCTTTTAGTTAGGTGGTTTCAGCTATTGCTTAGCAATGGGTGAGGAGAGATAATATTTTTTCTCCCCTAAAGCATCAACCTTGGCCCAGATCAGCTGGAATAAAGACTCGACTATGCTTCCATGTATGTCCTTGGCCTTCTCTGTAGAGCTGTGGGAATTAGTAATTAGGAAGGTGCCAAATTATGGAAGGCCTTCTACTTTATCCTGAGGGTTTCTCTCCCCTACAGTGAAGAGTCACAGATGCATGTTAGACAGTGGAGGAACAGGCTGTCTCTAGGCAGCGCAATACTTTTTTTTCTTCTTACAGCAAACTTCAGTTAACTGTTACTTCCTGGTAGTAGTAATGTTTTGGGATGAGTAGCTGTCACTTCCATTTTTCAATGAAACACAGAAACAGTGACCACATTTTAGCCCATCCATTGTCTTTTCAATTCTGTTTACTTAAAAAAATGACTATAAGTCCACGGAGTGCTATGATACACTGGAAAAACCTAGTCAATAATTAAACCTAGTCATCCCCAGGACCTCTTGTGAACAGGCATTTTCTGCATTTGAGACCCTCACAGCCAGCTTTCTAATCAGTCCCAAACACTTTTCACTGATTTTGAAAGGAACTAACTCTAGGCCTCTAAATCCTATGTTAGTAACGTTTACCTTTTACTGTACATTAGAGGCAATCTCAATACCAATTTCATCACACGCTCTCCTGAAGTCATCTCAAATGACAATCTAAGAAAATCAGTGCATTTACAATGCAAATGAGACCTGAAGTCACCCATTCAATCTTTCTGGACAGGTGTCCCGAAAGCCCTGCTCTATAAAAAGTCCTGAGTATTCCCACCAGGCAAGGGTGCAATACACAAACAACAGAGACAGAGGTAGGCACAATTTCAAACAAACAACAGGAGCAGGAGCAAAGGCAAAGAACTGGCCCCAAACCTGACCCACTATGTCATTCATGAATGATGAAGAGGAAGGTTTATATGTAAAGGCTGCCAAACACGATTCATTAACCAAAAACTGCTACTACACAAAACCTAATTGTAAAACCAGAAGAACAATCACGACAATCTTACAAGGTTGTAGTGAGAAGTTAAATAATACAAAGTGCTTAGAAGGTATCTTGGTGTGTGGTGCCCTCTTAATAAATTAAAATACCATTGTCATTATTGTACCTGACACATGGTAAAAATTCAGTGAATTATGGTTTTATTAGTTTTACACCTCAAACCTACCTCTTTCCAACCACCCCACATTATAAACTTCAAAGATATTCTCACTGTGTCAAAGCAGATTTGCACGATACTGCAATTAAAATTAAGTAATTACCAACATGTTTTCAGAGAAAAGATGTAGAACATGTCTTTACCTCTTCGTATCTGTCAAAAACTGCTCCTTCTTGCAAAAAGGAAGGCACTTCCTTCTGCCAGTTAAATTCATAAGGTTTGGCCATGATGATATTCAAGACCTAAAACTGAAAAAGAATATCACGTTAGTGGATGAAATTACAAACAAGTGACCAAGGTTACCTGGTGAAAGGTTAGCTGTTTTGTGCTCATGCGTTTGTAAAATAATTCCTTTTACATATGAAATAAATCCATGAATCTTTCCTTCTTTCCTTCATCTGGCCCCAACTTTCCTTCTGCCTGTCTCTAAACTGGGAAATGCATCATCCATTCATCTCTCTGCCATGAGAAACAGATCTTCAGATCCATCAATAACCAACTACAGCGTGAGCAGGGCTCAAAAAAACAATGTACTGGGCAGAGGGGGCAGGGGTTTCACTTCAGTGGCTGAGCACAGGTTCAGAGGTCGTGAATTCAATCCCCAGCACCCCAAAAGCTACATACATAAGAAAATAACAAAAGGGGGGGCTGGGGATTTAGCTCAACGGCACAAGCGCCTGCCATGCAAGCACATGGTCATGAGTTCAATCCCCAGTACCAATTAAAAAAAAAAAAGTGACATGGTGGCCCCCACAGCTTGCCACACTGCAGAGAAGATGGCAAAACATCTATCCCCAAGAGATCTTTGAGCGTTCTCTGATCTTCTCACTCCTGCCAACTATCCTTTTCAATTTTTAGTTTTGTTTCCTTTTTGAAGAGATGGCAACACAAAGCATTTGATTTAAAAAAAAAGTTCCTATCAAAGATGAAAAGAAGACTTCTGACCACGAGTATCATCATCTTCTAATGGCTTCACTTGGGTTCTCTCTGGACTAATATAAGTATACACTATGTATGTGATGCTTCTCTGACCACATGACTATCCAACTGCCAGAATATTCATCTCCCCCTTCGGCACAAATTTCATCAAAAATGCTTCAGGGATTGGCAAGGCAAATGGAAGGATATGGGATTTGGAGGAGATGCATGTTGACTGTAACCTCTAAAGGAAACCTGCAGTGTGGTGGGAACCTCTTTGTTGCTTGGGGTTCAGAACAAGATACCAGACACTTGGGAAAATGACACTGAAGTAGCCCACATTTCCCCAATTTTATACTTGGAGAAACAGATTGGCATTTTTTGTGCTGTCTCTGGAATACTTCCCAGGACATATCTTAGAGGCGGCAGCCGGCTTGTTTTACAACGATAGTAAAACTGTGACCTCCAGATTAGAAAATATTGACCCAGGCAGTTGTATTTGACAACAGTTTGACCCAGGCAATTGATTTTACAATGGGAACAAAGGAAGGCATATTTTCCGGTCCAAGTCACTACAGAGAAAGTTAAAGCAACAAATGACTGCTGTTTTGTTTTGTTTTTAAAGGGATGGAGGCACTATATCCTCTTTGCAATGCTCTCAAATCGCTACCCACAGCAACTGGCTAAGAAACACTTTCATTGGTTCTCTGTGCTGGGGCTTGTCCTGTGGCCTCACTGGGAAGACCAGAGACAAGAGATTTCCCTGCCTCCGCCCCCCTAGGAGGCACCACTTCACCACAGCACACAAAGAAGCTGCCTGCTCCTTGAGGAGGAGATGGTGAACAGAGGTGAAGTTACACAGCCAAAGAACAGACAGATAACCCAGCTCCCCTTCCAGTGTAAACACCTTGGGCGGTCCCTGGATGGAGGTCAGCAAGCTCTTAAATAGTCTCCTTGTCTCTACATTCTTACACAATGGGCCTGCCTCCATAGGAAAACACCTTGGCCCACTGAGAGCTTCAAAGGGAAGGGACAAAAGGGGAAGGGAGTCCCAGGTGGCTTTTTTTTTTTTTTTTTTCAGTGACACCTGGCATAAAGTTCCTTCTACAGAGGATGTTGAGACATGGGGAGACATAGGGAGAGCACAGAGGAGCCAACTGGGCAGTTGAGGGTGACTTAACCCCCACAGAGAGGGCAGGCCCTCCCCTCAACATGGTGCAAATGACATTTTTTGCTGTTGTTTCGGACACATGCCTCATTTTCTGGGACAGCGTGAACAGAGAGGAGTATGTGAAACCAAGCACTGCTGAGCTACCTGGGTATGGTGCCCTGAACAATGGCCCCCCAAATACATGCTGCCATGACCCTACAGGGACAATAAGCGCTTTGCTGTTGTGATTAAATTACAGATCTTGAGATGGAGAGATGATTCTGAATCATCTAAATGGACTCTAAACACAATCACAAGTGTCCTCATAAAAGGGAGCAGAGGGAGACTGTATAGAGATAGAAGAGGAGGGGCAGAGAACCGAAGAGACCAAAGCCAGAGTGGTAGAAACACAGGGTGTTTGTTGGCTGTCACCAGCATGTGGACAAGAGCTTGGAGAGAAGAGAATGCTGTCAGAGTCACCAAGACACCATTTTGAACTCCTGGCCTCCAGTCCTGGGGAAGAATAAGTTCTGTTGTTGTGAGCTTGTAGTTGATGGTAGTTTTTTTACAGTAGCCCCAGGAAGCACAAGAACTGGGCCTACGGCAGCTGGACCTCTTCCTAAAAGGCCTAGGAGGCTGCCACATCCAGCTGGTCTGCAGGGAAAGTGGCTCTAACTTGCAGGAAACAGTCATTTAACAGACATCGATGCTGGACAGAATGAAGGAAGATGGAAGTAAAAGTGCACAATAAAATGGAATCTATACACGAATTCAGATTAACTCCATCCATCCACTCCAAAGCCTCATCAAGCAGTAAAGGTATTATTTAGAGATACTGGCTTCTCAAAATAAACAAATTAAAAAGGCGCTGGCATGTAGTTCAGTGCAAAGGTCTTGGGTTCAATCCTCAGTACTGGAAAAAAAAAAGATCTGTTTCTGCAATATATCCTTTCTTAGGTTCCCAAAGCCTTTTAACAATTTTAGATCTCATCAATAAATATAAAACTTAAAGAAACTCTGTAACTTGCTCCAAGCCAACCAACACAGTCTCACATTTTTAGTTCTATTTATGAGGAAATTTATTTGAAAAAGTATTGCTTGTACTCAATAACATACAGCTTTTAAGTGAATAAAAATTCACCCTGTCACCATTGGGAATTTTTTTGGTGGGGTACCAGGGATAGAACTCAGCATCTGGCACTTGTAAAGCAGGCACTTATGCTGCTGAGCTAAATCCTTGGCCCCTTCCTTGGGAATTTTATGAAGTATAACTTCTATTGTCTACCTGCAATCTTCTGACAAAGAAGTTCCATAACAAACTAATCCCTTCTCCATCTACCATACAAATTCCATCAAGTAAGTCATGACCTTAAGTGACCCCACAAGGACAAGCAAGACTGCTTTCCAGAGCAGACAGAATTGGGATAAAATTTCCACTGACCAGAAACTGGTCGAGTCTATACATATTTCCATGTCTTGCTTCTCTTTAAACTCAATATCCTTATATTTCTAAAAACAGCAATAGCCTATCGTCAGAACATTCAGTACCTTTAAAGAAATGGCTTTACTTCAAGTAGGAATCTAATTTGACACTGATACATTGCATCATTAATGATAATTTTCCTTATTTGCTAAAAATACCTCCATTTTCATCAAGCCATTAAGTAACCCTTTCAAAAAGCACATAATGAGTAGAAGACTAAGAAAATGGTCATTGAGGGTCAAGGGAAATAATTTTTTATATACACTTTAGTGACAAGTTTGCAATACATTTCTATATCCCTGAAAGGCACAGACTCTAATTTGGTAATCTCACCAGTAGGATTTATCCAAAGTACATACATGCAAAATCAGTGTATGAAAATACTGTTGTGCTGCTTATGACAGAACACTGTGGGCCTCATATGAATAAAAAGAAGCAATTCGTTAAGTACAGTCCACTATTTAAGTACTGTACTCTGCCCTCATTAGAAGCAATACTATAAAGGAATATTGTTGGCTTAACAATGGCAAATTTAAAGAGTTACTAAATATTCACAGCTTTTGTCAAGCAAATACAAATTCTCAGCTTTTGTCAAGCAAATACAAACTCTCTCAACATGCTGCTAAGCAAACAAAAAGCAATTATGATTCAAATTGTTTTGTGTTATACGGATATAGGTATTGCTTGTACATACAAGCATATTGCTACATTTTTTTTTAATGGGAAAAAAAGGATGACATATCCAAACAGTAACTTTGTGATGGGATTTTAATTGGTTTTTATTTGCTTTAATATTTTTCTATATTTTAAAATACAGAAAATTACAATGACCATACTTTTTATTTCAGGAAAAAATGTTCTCTAAAGTAACAGGGAGATAAAATTAAAAACAGATTTCTATGGAAGAAATCAGTTTTTAAACTAGGTTTGTGTTTTCCACTAGAATCCCTGGCAAGAACAAATAGCAGGAAGAGACTAATAAAGCTGTAAAAGGTTCTCCTTCCCTTTCCAGGATTTAAAACCTTGGCTTTACATTGGGAGTTTTCACATGCACCAATTATGACTGACTCTTACTGCCTGGCGAGGAGCACCTTAGTAACACTGACTGAAACATGCCTGCTAACCCCAAAACCTCTGCTATTCGTATATGTGGAAATAAAACTGCTTATGATAGTGCCTGAATTTGTCTTCCATGAATTCTGGGCTACAAAAAAACCTATGGCATTAGGAGGCATCGCTTAATGCAAAGTAATTTCCCAGAGCTTATTAAAACATACAAGGGGCTGGGGATTTAGCTCAGTGACTAAGCGCTTGCCTGGCAAGTGTGAGGTCCTGAGTTTGATCCCCAGTACCAAAAAAATAAAAAATACAAGGGACACAGACAAATCGTAAGAATAGAAAGCAGACATCCACTGTGTATTCTTATCTTCTCCCACCTCAATATTCATTGTGATGACAAGGAAATTACAACTTTCTTTAAATCTAACAGTTTCGGGGCTGGGGATTTAGCTCAGCAGCATAAGCACCTGCCCTGGCAAGTGCTAAGTTGTGAGTTCAATCCCAGATACCAAAAAACAAAAAACAAAAACAAAAAACTAATAGTTTTAAAGATAAAGAAATAAAAATATTTAAAAGAATTTCTTTGGTAAATTTATGAGGTAATATTTGTACCATTTTATCAGGATTTTACATTTATGAGATGATACTCATGATCATAACAGAGACTTCACTTTGTCAACATTTCACAAAAGCATCTAAAACATGCTTCTCTATTGAATGTATAAGGGATTCAGCTTCAATTGAATACAATCATTGTGAACATAACTACGATGAAAAATGTATTAATGTTCCTCACTTGTCACAAAGTTTGTGGCTGACACTCCTCTAAGTGCAGACAGACTGTGGTTAAAGCATAACAAGCTATTTAATAAATTTTATGTGACATGGGAACCTTCAGAAACGAAGACCAAAGAAATGAGAGAAACCTGAGCATTTGTGCATTTAGCCTTGGAGGAGGAGGAGATGTGAAAGAAGCCTGGTTAGATAATAGGGGTCTGATCCCATGGTAGTACCTGGAGGAGATTTTAGCAACCCTGTTTGGTTTTTTGGGACTAGGGCAGGACACCTGTCACACAAGTCTTTTAGGGACAAGAGGAGAGAGAGTACCTTTATGGCTTCTGTGATTTTGTTTCCTTCAGCTTAAAATATTCAAGACACCAAGATGCCACATGTGGGGACTTCATGTTCTGAGCCCAAACAATATAATTCAGTCTGCATGACAACTTTTTAAAGAAATTAGAATATAGTGAGGTGCAGCTACTTCCCGAAAGAGGAACTGATTGGTTTCCAAAGCTTATTTTGGTTGTTTTTATTTGTCTATAGCAATTCCCTTGGAAAAGACATCTGAGTTCGTAATCCAGTCTTGTAATGTTTGATAAACATATGATCCATCAATGTTTAAAATATACATGTCCAGTCATGTACTGCATAATGGTATTTTGGTCAAAGATGGACCACATATATGACAGTAGTCCCATATAACAGTGCTGCCTTGTGATATCATAGCCATATTTACATGACATAAGACACTGTCGCTCACATGTTTGTGATGCTGCTGGAAACCTACTGCAAGGGCAGCAGGATAAGCATGTAATCAAATTATGAATTGTGCATACTGGGTAATGGTGAGGGATCATGTTGCTGGTGTCTGTTTTTACTATTACTACTTTTTAACTGTTGTTTTAGATTGTTCACCTGCTAGTTATTTAAAAAACAAAATCTAAAGGAAATGGTTATTGTAAAGGAGCATGTCCTGCTTTGCTGGCAGCCTCACAGATCTTGTATTTACTGAGTCTCTCAACTGCATCAAGAGGCCATGTGGAGTGACTGACCCACACCAACTCAGGTCGTGTAAATGCACTCAGGGTGTTTGCACAGCAACACCGCCTGAAGACATGCTTCTTGGAACACGAATTGTGTGTGTGTGTGTGTGTGTGTGTGTGTGTGTGTTTGGAAACAAAGAATGAGTGTGTGGTAGGAAGCCAAAGAAAGAAATGTATAATTTAACTGGGTTTTTCTCTGATTTCATGAATAACAAATTTGTTTCAATAGGTTCT
This sequence comes from Hydrochoerus hydrochaeris, assembly GCA_004027455.1. NCBI lineage: Eukaryota > Metazoa > Chordata > Mammalia > Rodentia > Hydrochaeridae > Hydrochoerus > Hydrochoerus hydrochaeris. The sequence continues at coordinate 186,054 of PVLA01000489.1, forward strand.
CTTTTTTTAACCTATTATAAATGTTCTGCAAAGTAAAGATATCTGGCCTAGATGATAATTTTTCTTTACCCCCCCCTTCAAATGTAGAACTTGTCACCATCCTCAAGGACAAAAGGCATACATGGTGATGTCTGCCGTTTACCGTGCACAAAAGGACTTCTTGCTGGTGGCAGGTGTCAGTCACATAGGGGTTCTGATAAACTCGAGGGAAACAAAATGGCAGCACTCACAGATTAATTACAATCTCTGGAAGAGGTCATAAGCACATCACATAAGAGTCCCTTTGGGATTCTGTTTCAAAATGCTCTTAACCCAAGGCTTCCTAGCTAGAAAACAGCCTGTGTCCTTGGACAGCCTAAAGATACCAGCCAAGGGACCATGAAGGGTTGATCTCTCCTCATCCTCAGTGGCCTTTTCACTGGAACACTTTAAATTCTTGACAGAAGGTTCTAGAGAGTCAAGGCGCAAACTCAAGCCAGGAACCAAGGAGGAAAGCCAGAGAAGCTTTAGGTCCCATGGACTTGCCATAAGCTAGTTGTCCTCAAAGTGTGGTACTCAGATAGCCAACATCACCTGGGAACTTCATACAGATGCAAAATCTGAGGCTTCCCAGATACCTTCTAAATCAGAAAACATAGAAGGGGTCCAGGAATCCATAGTGTGCCCACACAGCCAGGTGATTCTGATGTAAGCTAAAACATGAAGACAACTCCGTAGAGTCTTCAATGGACAGGAAAGGAGGGTGGGTTGGCACGTGCCTGTAACCCCAGTCATCTGGGAGGCTAAGGCAGGAGGATTTCGAGTTTGAGCCTAGCCTGAGCAATGACTTAGAAAGACCCTGTCTCAAAATAAAAATGAATAGAAAAGGGCAGAGGATGAAGGCCTTGGGTTCAATCCATAATACCAGAAAAGCCACGCCAAACCAAGCCACGCCAAGCCAAGGAAAACAGAAAACAAAAGGAAGGGCAGTGTCTTTTCATCCTCATGAGTGACCCAGGCCTGTTGTCCAGGGAAAGAAACCATCTACACATGTGACACTAAAGCTCAGGCAAGTAATAAAGATGGTCACACACGTGAAATGCACATTTCTTTCAGCTTGGAAAACTGAAGCTATTGGGACTCTGGGTGCTGGCACCTGCTCTCCCATCAATACTAGTCAGCACTGAGGGCCTGAAGGCAACTTCCTAAGCCATTTCTTTCAAGACTCATCCTTAATGGTCTAACCTGAAGCAACCAGTCACATGGGGCAGGGGACAGGAACAGAACTAACAGGGACAACAGAGAGGTAACCAGAGACTCAGCCAACAGGATCTCTACTTACTCTTCAATAGATGCTGAAGCCACTTAACAAGTAACTTCAAACAGTTCCTGCTTTTGACTCAAACCTTTCTGGGTCCTGTTCCATTACGAATGCTGATATTTGTCAGAACTCAGGAAAAAACTATTGGACCAGTCGAGATTCAACCCACAAACTTCCTTAAGTTTCTGTAGCTGCAACTGACAATGAGCTGAGAAGAAAGTGTATGAAACAGGAGAGTTCCAGAAGAATCAACACCACAGATCCAGCCAAAAGTAGCGCTCATCTCCTTCTCCTCCTCCTCCTCCTCCTCCTCCTCCTTCTCTCTCTCTCTCTCTCTCTCTCTCTCTCTCTCTCTCTCTCTCTCTCTCTGCTTCTAAGACTTGACTCCCTGTACCTCCCTCTCTGTAGAGCTCAACAGCCTGGGTGTGAGCAGCTGCTCGCTCACGGGTGTCTTCACTCTACCGTGAGCTCTGTAAAGTGGGGACCTCAGTGACTACAACAGCGTCCACACAGCAGGTACCTGGTGTGCACTGAATGAACAAGAGGATGAAGGACTGAAAGCGTGCTGTACGGAGGACCTCCCAACAAATCCTAAAATCAGACCAGAGATCAATAAATGTGTTAGTCTGTGCTGCTCTTCTTTCCAGAGTCTCAAAATGCTGTACTCATTCTTTTGTTCCCAAAAGAACAAACCTGCTGTGGCCTGGGCCCAATCCTTGGAAAGGTTTCCATGTTATTCACCCCCCTGCAGCCTGACCAGACCCCAGGAGGGGCTGTGCACTGCTCTAGTCCTCACAAGATACGTCCTTTTCCTGTCCTTTTTACAAGTGACCTCCTAGGCTGCTCGTAAGATCCTCCACTCTCTGAGGCCCAGCACTCACATTGTTGCCCGTTATTTGCCCTTGGACTGCTTCTGCCATGATTATTAAGCAAAACATCACCAACCTGAGTCATACTTGTCTAGAGAGAAAGCGCTCTTTAAAGGTTTGATTCGATTTTTTTGCTTTAATTATCTGACTATTTCAAAGGAAAGATTTTCATTTTATCTCAGCATGAATAATCTTCACGAAGGTTGCCTGAGGCATAAAGAAGCTGTAAGTCCGAGGGCAGCAAGGTGGGACTTTGCAAGATCCAGGATCCTGCTTTAGAGGGAACAAGCACAAACTCAAGGCCTCAAAGGATCCTTTATTCTAAAAAACTTTTTTCTTATTAAAATAAACACACGCACAATGGGCTATTAAATTTAATTAAGGTTCCCTGTCGTTAAACATTCCCCAAGCTATTTTATAAATAGGTTATTGCTATTATTACACAGAGTCCAAAGTCAAAGATATGGTGTAAGGCTATGCATATTAGAAATGAGTCCAGAGCATGTTAGGAGAAAATAAAAAACATTTATCTCTAGATTTCTGAGCTAAAAGGCATCTGAAATTAATAGTCTTCATACGTTCATATACACAAGGGTACTACCACATGGCCTGAAAACAACTTTGAGTCAAAGAAATATAACCTAAATAAACCTCAGATCTTACAGAAGTCAATTATTCTTTTATGTGTTAAAATAGTGTCACTCTTGGTGAGAGAGGTTGCCTAGCATGGAAGAGACCCTTGGGATCATCCCTAACATTACACAACAAAACAAAACAAAAAGAAAAGTTCTCACTGAGTTCCTCAAAAGCTTAAACTAAGGACAGATGTGAAACTAATAAAACAGAGTTGGTGAGAAGAAAAAAATTATACAGAGTTTAAAATACGGAAAAGTTCATTTTATCTGTCTAGTAGATGCAAATTTTTTTTAAAAATCTCCAAAATCTTCTTCCTGTTTTTTGAATGCACAAAAATACAATCAGTCTGAAAGTGAAAAAAAAAACAAAACAACGCAAGCAAACAAACAAAAAAACACAAAACCCTTTCACTCAGTTACCTTCTAGAAGAAAGGTAACCTTTTCATGTTTCCTCCCCCTAGATTTGGAGTCTTAACAAGCATTATTTCAAAGGCAGGTGGGAAACTTGCTGTGTAAATTGGCTGATGTGAGTGAGTGCAGGAGTTAAGGATGTTTCTTCTCAAAATAAGCTCAATTTGTATTTGATTATTTCAAGCCAATCACTTAGGAAACTGGAACTTCAGAAAAGGTCGTTTGGCTTGTGTTTTCCTACACACAGCAAGACAGAAGATGCTTTGACTAAGGGCGTCTTCATCCCCGGAGATTAGCAACTGGAGCTCTCATGAACCCGAATACAGTAACTCAGCAGAATCACCCTTATCTCCCACTAGCTTTCACACCCTGCCTCACTGATCTCTCAGTGACATAAAATTAGAATTAATTTCCCTAGCCCAGAAATCCATTTGCCCCGTCATCCACTCAGATTTGTTGGTGGTGGTGTTGTTGGTGTTGTTGTTTGTCTAAAAGGTACAGAAGTGTCTTGCCTGGTCATTCCTTCCAATTTCACTCTTTTGCGAAGACCCTCATGCACCTTTAAATTATTAAAAACCTGGATCTAGAAACTCAATCAATACAAAATCGATTAATCTTCTCTTGTTAATCGATCTTGTATTGATTGGGTTCTCTTCTTTTGTTAGTTGATCTTGTATTGATTGGTCTCTAGATCCAGCCAAAGAGCTCACACAGAAGCCAAGAGGGAGTGAAGGGGTCCTGTCCTGTCCTCCTCGAGAGCCTACAAGCAAACCAGGTGAGTGCAGCCCAGGCTGTCCTTGGCATTGTCTGATAACCAGCAGGGAGAGTGAGGCCAGGTCCACTTCATTCACTTTGGACACAGCAGAACTCATTTCCACGTACTTTGGAATAAATCTTCAGTGACATTAGAAAGATCCAAAGGCTAGGGATTTAGCTCAGCAGCATAAGTGCTTCCCTTGCAAGAGTGTGGTCATGAGTTTGATCCGCGGTACAAAAAAAAAAAAAAAAAATTCAAATTTTATGATTCTATAACTTGGCTACACTTTTTAAAAACAGGTGTGATTTTAATTACATATACATGACACTGTTTCTGCAATTAATATTCAATGAATTCAAACTGTTCCACTTCCTCAGATGGAAACAAAATGGCCATCAGGGACAAATTACCTGCGTTCCAGCCCCAGCTCTGTCCCAGCTAGCTATGTGACCCTGAGGAAGCCCCTTAACCTCTTAAGAGTCTCGGGGTCTTTGTCCATAAAATACAGATGATAGTCACTTTTCCACTCTCTTTCAGCTTAGGCTAATGTTTGATTAAACACTATTTGGACTATACTATTAATGGACAATAGTCCATATATGTACACACTACTTAAGGACTGTGTAGTACCTCTTTCCTAAATTGTGTTTTATTTCCTAAATGAAAGCACCTGGAGGTTGGTCCAAGGAAGATGACAAACAACAGGTTGCTATTGTATATTGAAGAGGGGACAACAGAGTAGTGACACGGCAGCAGATCTAGAATAACTCTTCAGTATCAAAGCACATTTTCGAGATGCCAGCCTCTTGCCCAGTGCTTGTAAGGTCAATAACTTTCACATAATTGAAGCTTTCATAAGATGTGTGCTTTCTTTGGATTACTGAAGTGTGTTTGCTTCCACGGCTTATATAGACACTGAAAAACATCCCTCATGCTAACAAGGCCTGGAGGCAACGGGAACGATATCAGGAGTCAGAGAGTCTGAGGCCAAGTGGCTCCCAGGAGTCCACATCCGATGTTATTTCAGCAAACGTCTCTGACTTGTCATTCAAGCCAGGATAGAGAACAAGACAGCAAAACTGAGCTTCTTTAACTAAACTCCCTGCCCCTTGTTAGGAAGTGCGTGGCTTCCCCAAGCATCAGTGCTAATAAGCAACGTTACTGGGAACTGCTTTGGTCCTGTGTCTGCAATCAATTATTATTTTTTCTTTTCCTTTGGGGAAAAAGTTTGATGCAAGACTACAGACATGTTTCTAAGACACTCCAAGAGGAAGCAGACACTCTGACTGGCAGGTTAGGAGGATGGCAACTCACTGGGCAAGAGAAGCCAGCTTTGCCACGGTCCTGAGGAGGAACCAACACGGGGGAATTCACACTGCTCCAGCCAGGCACACTGACCACTGAGCCAGCACAGTGCTCCAGCAGGGATGCCAACTTTTACTGCCACCAAGCAGTGTGGAAAGCAAAGCTCAGAAAGCTCATTGTCCCTCAGACCTAGCAGAATGACAGCTTAAATCCAAGAGGGAATCCACACCCTCGCCATGTGACCTTGGTTCTCAGGTCCCCTTGAAGTGGGGACAAAAGAGTAATGACAGGGTAGCAGCTCTAGAATAACTCTTCAGTAACAAAGCACATTTTCAAGATGCCAGCCTCTTGCCCAGGACTAAAGTTCATTAAATTCAGCAGTATTTTCTGAAGATCTGGCTTCCAACAAAAGCAGGGAAAGTCATCTTTTCCTGTGATTGTACTTGAAGGTGTTTTAATGAGGTGTAGTTAAACCAAAACTAAATAATGCTTCCAAACAAAGGAAATGCACTTATTTCTATCACTTTCCAACTCTTACCTCAAAATGACCTCAAAAAAATCTTAACATCAATATCAGAAAAGAGTTTATGTTATCCAAAAGAAAAAGGAAGTTCATTTTACTTCTTAAATGACCTCATAAAATAACTGTTCACTTTTTTTAAAAAAATCACTCTTTTATTCTTTGTTTTATTTTTAGAATATTCAAAATGTGATGAAGAAAACTTGTTTGGTTAAAAAAAAATAGAATCTAGTCATTTGTTCCTGACATTTCTTGGCCTACAGTACTATTTCGGGAATACCTATGGTGGGCATTTTAACACAACTAAGGAAGTTGTTTATATTTAATATTGAAAAAATCAGAAGTGTGACTAAGCCATTTTATGCAGTTTTATTTTTATTTCACTCTACTTGAAACCAACTCCCAAGGAGAAATGGGAAAGGAAATTATATCTAAGTGGGAGCAAATCAGTTTTTATGGACAAAACTCTTCTGTGTATTTGCAAAACTCATTGTATATTGAAGTGTTAATGAGAAGAAAACATAATTAATGCATGTTTGGCTACCTATGCCACATTCTTCTATAACCAGACTTCTGGTCTTGTCTTCTTTTCCTTCCTCCCTTTTCTCTCTCTTTTTATTTCTCTCTCTCTCTATTTCTGTCTCTCTCTATTTCTGTCTCTCTCTCTCTCCTACATACACAGAGACCTTTTTTTAAATTCTGAGACACAATATAACCAATTCTTCTAGGCAAACTCAAATTTTCAATCCTCTTCTTTTAGCTTCCCTCGGGGTTGGCATTATAGCATAAGCATATACCACGATCTCTGGGCAAATTTCTTTAAAAAAAAAAAGTTGTTTTTGATGTGCTAACTACTAACTTACTGTAAATATCTTACATCATGGAATGTACCTCAAATATTCTGCTCAAAATATTTTTGTAAGCAACTAGAACTTTTAGTCTTTAAACTCTACCTTACCTTGGTTTTGATCTTTCTTAACCACTCTAGAATTTAACTCTCACCTTGAGTTTATCCTCTGTGGATCCTCTTTCCATATGAGGCTGTTCTCCCGCCTCCTGCCCTATCCTCCCCTCCCACAGCAATGGAAGGTTAACCACCATCTCCACCAATGCTCCTTCCAGGACTTCAGATCCAGATATGTCCTCAAATGAGTTCACTGCTCCCATTGGGCTACTTAGCAGAATGAATCCAATTTAAACAATCCATGTACCAGTGAGTGACATAAAGGTCTTCATGGCGATTGCTGTAGTTTGGATAAAAGTCCCCAAAGATCTGTGCATTAAAGGACTGGTTCCGAGCTAGAGTGTTTTAGAGGTGGTGGCACTTTTAAGATGTGGGGCCCAGTGAGAGTTCAGCTTCTCTTAAAGATGAGTAGGCTCTGGAATGCAGATCTCACTCAACGCCAGGAAAGTAAGAATTACTTTTACAACAAAGTGTGCTGTTTCGCAGGGCAGACCCTTCAATTCACTTAAGGATTTTGATGTTCCTCTGTTCTTGGAAATCACTGAGGGATTTCTGTGTTGGGTGAGTGAGGGGATTAAACACCTCACTAATGTCTTCCCAGAAAATAAGGGTGCCTGTCACTAAAATAGTATCAATTGCTTTTCAGATTCCTCTGAGGCCAAGTCTAAACATGCCCTCACCGTAAACATACAGTGCAAGGGGTCTTGATGCTTATTCTGTCAAAGAATATCAATTACAGTTTAGGTGGTAAACAGATGCAGAATGACCGATTGTTTGAGAAGTGCCTGCCTGATTTTCCATCTGCAACCGTCTTGGAGCTGATGATGTACTCTTACACAGCCACCATCTCCTTCTTGATTTGTGGAACTTAAACAAATCAAGTCCACCAAAGAGACCACAAAAGGCAGTAGAGAAAACAGTGATTCACACTGACTGTACTTCCTAGACATTTTTCCAACCTCAACTGGAACTGACAACAAATATGAAATCAAGGCCATGGGCTTCAGATTTTGGTCATTTTTGGTCATCTGTTGCCAGTCTCGGGAAACAAAGAATTTCAATTTCAGGATACTGGCCAACATGTTAATTTTGGGAAGTTGCAGTTAGTTTGCCAAACACTCGTCATTTTACTTTATAAACTGGATACGGTATCCTGAGTCAACGCTTGTCATAATCCATTTACACACAGCTTCGCTGCTCCGCAGCTGCTCCTCACTTCCCCTGGCCAAAAATGGTATGTTAAAATTAAACACCTGAAGCTTGCTGGAGACGCTTTTAAAATCTCTTTACCTCTTTTTCAGCAGGTTGGAGACTACTAGAATTAGCAAAGCAACAACCACAACAGCGGCAATCCACCGCACTTGTGCACCAGAAAAATATATCTTTGAAAACTTCTGCCTGTCCTCTAGTTTAAAAATATGGAAACCTCTGTTGTTTAGCTTCAGAGAAAGAAAAACTTAGGAGATCTAAAGAAATGAGTTGTAAGATAAACTAAGAGATGCAGATACATCGTGCATACTCTGAGTCAAGAATGTTCCCATCTACTCAGCGGTTTTTTTTTTTTTTTCCCTTTTCAAAGTAATTTTATTAAGGTTCTATAGAAAGGTCACTACTGCATTTCTATAATATTAAAATCTATCTTAGCATACAGAAATCCCCCCTGAACCTGAAATATTAGTTCAAGACTAAGTTTATTAAGGTTTGGCATGATTCAATATTAACTTTCTCCAAATATTATAACCATTTTCAAATCAGATAAGCAGTGGAAGATGAAACTGTGGTTCACAAAAATAAAATCAGGAAAACAGCATCATTGCATATTAGTTCTTAGAGATTGGCTTTAAATATACTTTAAAATCAGGAGGCAGTTTATCAAAACAGTTCATCTGTATTGGTACTTTTCTTTCACAAAGAAATCAGATAGAAACATGGTTAAGGTCTTAGCATGTTTAAAGAAAACTAATAGTCTTAAGATAAATTTTAATAGAAGTGCTAATAATAACTTTAGCTATCTTCCCAATCTCTCCTGCCTTCTCATGGATGAGTTAAATACAGAAGTGCCCAGGGTGTCAGTCCCTGGGCCCAATGTGTCTGCAGTGTTAAGTTTCCTAGGCCATATGTTATAGGAAAGGGGTAGTTTATCTGATATAGTCGGACAACAGCCTTTTGTTAGGTATTAAGTGAAGTTCTTATTGTAAGGTTTTTCAAACTCAAAAACATCATTGGTAGCAAGTATGTTAGAAATCTTTGATGCTTCCTTTTGGAAGAAAGATACTGCCTGGAGTTCGCATAATACTCAGAATCTCAATAGATCCCAGTATGGAGGGTAAGCTTTGACTCAGACTAGAGACTGGTTAGAGGCTGAGGAAGTTCCTCGGCCCACCGTGGTGTTTACAAGATGACCACAGATCCCGGGCAATGGAAAAGTCTACAGTTACTCTTGTAAATTCAGCTCTACTAGATCTCAGACCTGCTTTTCCTATTTACTCCTCTGTAGAATTTAACAATTCACTAGAATTCTCTGTCCTTGAAGTTATGACTCCCAACAACCTCAATGACCAGGTCTTACATGACTGGTTCTTACCACATTATATGGTTCTGTTTCAAAGAAGATCCAATACCTGGAGATGCATTATTACTTCTTTGTGAAGTAGTATGTCACATCTCAAAGCTTAAGTAACTGGCCAAGGAACTGACATTGCCTTTCTTGGCCACATGGAATAAAAGTGCAGTCCTAAATTACTCTTAGCCAGTACTGAAGGCTTCAAGCCTAAAGAAACGAACAGATGCTGTTGGGCAAAACCAGGAGCCAAAGAGCCTTTCCTAACCATTGGTATCTTTCCCACTTAAATCTGCAGCTTTCACTATACCCATCTCCTCAGATGCTAAATCAGTGCTCACTTCTTCAGTCAACTTTGGCAAAGAAGGTGTGAATGAAGAAGTAGAGACTTAATCCAGATGTGTTGATTTTATTCTGAACCTATTTGTTAACTGATAAATCACTCAACCTAAGCCATCGATGTTTAAGAACTAAGAAATAAATGGGAAAAGAAATACCCTAATTTCCCACCTAATTTCAAATACTTATCAACACACACAGTTACACCAGAAATCTCATAATTCTATGAGACCCATGGGAGCAGTTTAATGCCAGAATGTGCACTCTGAGTTCGAAGGCCCACCTTCAAGACCTGGTTCAGCAACTGTACGCTAGAAGAGAGCTCCGCAGACTGTACTTAACAAGACTCCACCAACTCTCTTAAGAAGGTTCCCGAGGAGGAAGAGATGATGTATGCTGAATATTCTCAGAACAAGACAAGCTCCAGATTTACAAAACTATTTTATTTCACATAGACAATGCAGCTATTCTAGCAGCTGCAGCACTTTCTAACCTTTGCAAGAAAACCCTGGGCTTGGCCTTCACTGTGGTCCGGCCCACCATAGAATCCTTGCCTATTCATTAGCTCTTACTTGAGTCTTTCCCTTCCCGGCTTGTGGAATAGATTAGAAGACATATTCTACAAAGTTCTCCTAGGATCTAAAACTAAACATATTCGCTGATCATACTATTTTCAGGGTTCTGACCATGAGAACCGTCTATCTGCTTTTGATGGCTTTTTTTTTTTCATGAAAAATGAATTCATGAAAAGGGAAATATCTTCAAGCACATCTTTATATCCTGCTAGAAGCCAAAGTCTTTCCTTTTGCTTGTCCCTCTTAAAGCCCTGTGACATTAAAGCCATTAAAATTCAAATAGCTGCCACATCTTTTTTATTTGTGATATAAAGTTCCTTGGGCTTTACCAAAACAATTCAAGCAAAGCTATCTAGATCCGATCCAGAAAATAATTTTTAAGAATTTAAGTTATGATAAAATCAGTATGTAAATAGGGGATACATTATTTAAAAAAAATCAGATCTGGTAATAGCAGGAGTAGACAGTAAAAGCTATTTGTTTTGACCTAGTCATCTGTGTTCAGTGGAAGAAGGCATTTCTGCACATGCTAGAATAACATTGTGCATTTTCACAAATACTGGTGATTTTCTAACATAGACTCAGTCTTATAAGTTGGGGAACGGGAACAAGAAGAACAAAGACAACAGGGGACAGTGACATACCTTTCTCTCTTGCTAACTCTCTAAAGCCACATAACCCATAGTTAGGTTCTCTATTCTGTATAACCCTCCATATCAAACCCATATAATCCTTAGAACTTCTGAATTTTATCCTTTACTTACTTGATTCCTCGTTTCCCTTGGGACACAAGCCAATGTGCGTGATGAACCACAGGGCCTCACATTAGCTAACCCCATATGCCTCTCCCTTCATCTCCTTTGCCTTCACCATCTCACTGGACTCCCTACACAGACTTTCTCCTGCACCCTCCAGGGAGGGCCCATTCACAATCGTGCCCCAAGTTCTTTAATGCAAGAATTAATAGAGCCAGCCATATATGACAGTGGCTGGAAGTGCTGAGAAAAACACAGGTAAGAAGAACATTGAAATAAATAATGCGAAGGAGTAGACTAGGTTATTAGGGCTAAAGTTAGACTCTTCCTTTTTTGTCAAGGAATTTTTTTTTTAAATCTGGTATCGAACTCATGACCTTGCACTTGCCAGGCAGATACTTATGCTGCTGAGCTAAATCCCTGGCCCAAGGAATTGTTTATTAATGATTTCACTGTGTCCCTTCTAGACTACACACCATAAAGAACATATTAGTGGGCAAAGCACAGACCCATCCTAAGGAACTCAAAATTCAGCAAAGTCATAGAGGCAGGTAGACCACACAGCACAACCCAAGGCTTCCCAGGAATTTGGAGCAAGAGAGATGAGCCCAACTAGGGGACACACCCAGGCAGGAAGACTTCCTGGGGAGACCTCTTCAAAAGGTCCTTAAAGGATAGAAAGTCTTATTAGCAGCCTATTGAGAGGCTGGAAGATACGCAGTCAGCAGGCACCACTTGGTTTCTGAAGATTTAAACAACTTCATACAATACTCTGCCCTAATACAAGACCAGTCTCCAAACATGTAAGTGTTAAAGATGGACACTCCCAGTGTCTCAATATGATTAGCTCTTAAAGGCCTGAATGAATTTCATTAAGAGAAAATAAATGAGATATAGCTTTGCCATTTGAGACAGACGAAATACCTAATTGCATAGAATGCTTTACTCACAGTCCTCCTTTGCACACAGCCTCTCACCTGGGGTGGGGAAGGTTCCAGTCAATAGGTAAGAAGTGTGTGCTTTCACTTGGTGCCTATTCCCCTGGCTCAGCAGACCATTCTCCAAAATGGTCACACATTCTTCCTCAATCTGTGTCATGCTTCTTCGCACCAACCATCAAGGCATAAAAACTATTCCTTTACATGAATTTCAGGCATGTGTTTAGGCCTCATGCAGGTAAGAGGCATGTAAAGAACTAGCTCACTGGAGTTATCTTGCTTACTTGTCTTTAGAACCCTGAGACCACTAGGTTTAAAAGGCTGGGAAAGCCTATGGAAGATGGCAGGCTACATGGGCAGAAGATTCAGTCAGTTCCACTATCACAGCTGAGGTCCCCAAAACATGAGTGAGGCTACCCCATGTGAGATCATCCAACCCTCAATGAATCATGCATGTGCGGCAAATCAACCAACACACACATGAAAGTGTGAAAAATAAAACATGATTGCTTTTTAAATTCACAAAATTTTAGTGTGGTTTGTTACACAGCAAAAGCTAACTGATACAGCTGTTGCAACATGAAATAGAATGAAAATGCACAGTTCTAGTGAGTAAGTAGGCATTCTGATTATATTATATAAACTTACATAAACACTGTTACTGAAGAATATTAAAAAGATCTAAGGAAGAAGAAAGGAAACTCAGGGAAAGGAAGGGCATATCAATTAGAATTTAGCACAACATTCCAGGGTGGAAGTATCAGAATATACTTTAAAATCAGAGTCAACTATCTGTGTTTGTTTTTTTTTTTCCAGGCAAGACATAAATCTGTAACATCACTCTTTTGGATGACACTAATTACTATAAACACAAACTGTTGTCTTCACTGTTAGCTACTTAACAGAGAAAGATTTGCATCTTATTCATCTTTGAATTTCTTCTACTTGCTTCTCCAAAATTTATGCCTAGCAGAGTGACAGGCACTTGAATGGATGGCCAGGAAAATTTTTAAAGAAGGAGTGAATAACGGAATGAGGAAAGGAGGATGGGCACCATGCTACGTGATAAAGCTGTGTGGTTACATTGTATTCTAGATCCCTCTGGATGTCAGGTCTGCTTTGCTTTCTCCCAAATTGTTCTTATTTATGGCTTCTGTTCTCTTCAAAAAAATGAGTAAGGCCAAGACTATGTGGATGCATAAGAATGACTAAGTCCCTGAGTGAGTGCCTCTGGATTTTATTACAGCATTTTATAGCAAGGAATGTGTAATAGTCATTACATACTTGGCTGTATTGTTTACTTCTGAATGGTTTACTTTTTGTTTAGCTTGAGTGCCTGATACTGTTAGTAAGTTGACACCTAGACAAATAATGTAATCATGTAATACTTATTGAACATTAATACAATTAAGGTGTTAATGCCATTTTAAAAATTTAAATAACAAAAGACATTACTAATCATGGACAATTTTTCCAGGGAGCCTAAAATTTAACTAATTCTCAATTCAATTTTGCAAAACATTCAGCTCCACATTTCAGACTAACTACAGACTATCATTCTAAATATAAAAACATTCGCTGCCTTTTGGGGAGAAATTTAGGTAATAAAATATTGTGATAAACACAATAATAAAACATTTTGAAATTCAACTGTATTTACACATCTCTTTAGCTCCAAAGTTCAGTTCAATTAGTATGTCACTATTCTAGCCTGGATCATTTTTATGCTATCATTTGTTAACGAACAAACCATGAATTGTCTTAAATATGTTATCGTACCTAGTCTAACAGACTTGGATCATAGCAAGAAAAATACTATTCTAAATTTTCTTTATATGCACAATATCATTTGCCATTTCACAGATTATGAACAGTAACATGCTCAAGGATTTAATTTCCAATACTGCATTCTAAAATGTTCTCTTACGTGTTATCTATACAAAGGGTTTTTTTGTTTGGTAAGTGTTGTTACTGGGTTAGTTTTGCAGACAGGGCAACTAAGGCCTCAAGGAATTATATCACTTGTCCAAAGTCACAAAGCTACTGAATGGTGAAGTCAATATTTAAACAAAGATAGTCTCATCCCAGAGTCAGGAAACCAAGCTGTCGAGAATTTCTACTTTCTCTTGAAAACTGGATATTTTTAAGAAGTGAAGTTACTTAGAAAGTTTTAAACATGATTTAATATGAGAAATGTTCAAAAACAGCATCTATTATGTAAAATGTGGAACAGCTTTTTAAACTTTTTTTTTTTTTGGTGTCCTCGACAGATGTTTCTCCGCCGTAAGGATAGAGGCTCCTTCCTGAACTCTAACACAAGCACGCCTGCAGGCACTGTTATTAGGAACACATGTTCGGCACTGGGAACCACAACTGTAGTGGCCCCCACCTCCGGCAGGGGTTGATGACAGATTTACAGCTGCATTTATTGTAGCACATTCAGAGAGAACCTCAGCTAATTCCATTATCTTTTCTCAGAGTGAGATGTCACAAAGGAAAGATAGGACTAAAGGACAGGTACAAATGAAAAGCAGCACAGGGCGCAGGGTATACAAGGAACAAGTCACAAGCAAACATGTTTAGCAACACCAAAAAAATCCAACCAGGGCACATATGACTTTCCTTGTCATTTTGTCTCCCAGCAAGAATGTCTGGTAATGTCAGCTTAGAGGGGATGAGAAATGCACTGATATTAAGACAGGAACCCCTACCTCCTTCGCTGCTTCCCAGCATCCCCTGGCTGTTTCTTATCCCATCTTTCAGGTCAATGGGGAAGAAGAACATCATTGCCTTTGATAGATCTTCCTGCCTCCTCTTCCCAACTGGGCAATCCAGTGTGAAGAGCCAGCTTTTGGGTCCTTTACTAATAATCCCAACTTCCCCAGGAAATGGAAGATGTACTAAAGGCCTTGCAAAGCAATGAACTTCTCCCAAGGTCCAGAAGTCAGTGGCTCACTCAGATCAAATGAGGGGACATGACCTAAATTGCTAATTAATTTTTACCCCAAGAAGCTCCACGATCTCCTCTTCTAATTCCATGACTGTTTTTGTGCACAAAAGCTTCTTGGCTCCTTTTGTCTCCCAGCAGAGGAACAAGCCAGTCCCTTCATGTCAGCTTTGCTGAAGTGCCCTGGCTGAGCTGCTGGTAGATAGAAAGCTGGCCCACAGCCAATCTCTTTGCAGCAGCAGAAACATGGAACATTCTAAACCTGCCACGGGAGGGTGGGGCAGAGCCAACTGTGACAAAGCCACAAGACAGAAACAGGGGAAGGCCGTCCGATGCGATGGTTTCGAAGAGCTATTCATACCGGGAGTAAACGTGGGTCGTATTATTTTAAATAAAAAGGTACCAAGTCATACCCAATCTCAACTATTCAAAAAGAGAAACGGACACAAAATGCAAGAGATATGAAGAAAAAAATATTCTAATGTTAGCCATGGGTTTCATGTGGGTGTCAGCTTCCTGCAGTTTTTTTTCTTTTGCCTCTTTTATGTAGTTTCTAAATTTTTTTTAAAAGTATTGTTTTAATTGACTTGCAATATTTGCAAACATTTATGGGGTATGAAGTGATGTTTTGACTCATATAATTTTAATCGCTTATTTTGATTTATGAGTATTCCTCTTTTCATAAGAAATTATCAAAATAATGAACTCATTAGAAGTTGCTCATAAAGTCAACTTTTGATACCTCTGTATTTCTTATCTCAAATTTTAGTTTAATTTATTGTTAGTTACTGTAAACTTTTCTATTTTATCTGTTGCTTTCAGTGCCTAAAATGAATCCCCTACCCCAGTCATCTCTCCATCCTATAATCCTAATTATCCTTTGATTACTTGCCCCTTAAATTTTCTAATTCCCTCCTCTCTTGAATCCCACAGCACTTTGTATGTCCTTCTCCAAAGCAAAGAATATTCCCATCAAACACTATAAATATCTGAAGTTCATCTCCAAGCCTGACACAACTTTTAGATGCCCAGAAACATGAATTATTTTTTGTGTATCCTGACCAATACCATTCACACAGGAAGTAATACATAAATACTTACAGATAAAATGGCAGGGACAACATATAAAGACAAGAATAAATTAGCAAGAGAATTATTTAATTCTAGATTTAATTTTGAAATCTTTTCTTAGAGATTTCCTAGCCTCTAACCACATAACATGCCCCCACTTTTCCCCTCAGTTTCATAAAGTTATTTGCCATCTTGCTTCACAGGCATTGAGTGAACATTATAACCTGTGACAGCCAGGACACATAAGGGTAATAAGGGTTCATTTTGCATGTCAGCTGCCATCCGGTCCTCACAGTAATTACTCAGCAGCTGCAGTGGACAGCAGTGAAACCCCAGCACTCAGATTTGCTGTTTCTGAGACCCCAGGTTGCTCCCTAAAGCTGTAAGCAGGGTGCAGTGATACCACGAGATAAGCCCTTGTTAGGGAGCTATTAGATGCACGCATGCTGAGAGCCGATCTCAGTGCCCAGCAGTGAGCAAATCCTGTCATGAAAAGCAGATAAGCAAACTCCAGTGAATAAACAGGCAAACATCTTTCCTTGAACCTCTTCCTAAGCGTACCTAAATTAAAACTTTATAAATAAGACATTTTATGCATTTCATGAATAAAAGTACTTGAAAGATTATCTTCTGGCTGTCAGAGTAAGTGGTGCATATCCTCCCACAAGACGCTGTTCTTACAAATCAAATCCTGCCTCAAAACCTAGCTGTGGAGCACCAATACCAACTCTTTTCCAGTTTGGCCAGAATGAAATATACTAGCATGAAAATAACAAATCCCGTCCTTGATTAACAGAGCACCTAAGTCTGCAGCAGGTCACCAACAGGTACTACAGTCCTGGGATGTCAGTCACCCTTATGCTCTGCACAGGTTAAAGAACAGAACTGTAACTGCACAACTGTAAGTGGATGGAATTTTGTTTCCTCTGACTTTCAGTGACTTTCTGTTTTCACTGTTCAAATCTCCAACAAAGCAAGAGGGAAACATTCATTCTGAGTGGCTTATGACATTTAAATGAACAAAAATGGCATACAATTACCTTGTAAGGCAACAGGCCTGTTGTGGGTACCCAGAATCATACACTAGATTGGAGGTATTATTCTTAATTTATTTTAAAGAAATCACAGAGTGAAGTGATCAAGAGAGTGATATCCCTGGAATTATCTTGTTCTCAAACAGTATCTCCTAGTATGCCTGTCTCTTGAGCTGGGGCCTCAGGCCCCATACCACTGGGACAGGAAGGCTGTCCGTGTCATCTGCCATGACATTTGGGGCCCTTTGGTGATTATCTCCCCTCCCTGTTCCTTTCTGAAGTGAATAGTGCTCCACAACAAATTATCTTCATGTGACTGACTCACAGGAGATCTGGTTGCACCAGAAGAAAGACCCTCCTTGACACTTGGAACCATTAAGACTGTAACAGGCAGCTGCCCTTTTGTAGTTATAGTGCAAGGGTAACAGCTGATAGGCTGGTAATTGGTCTACTACAGGGAATTTGGAATGGGAGGTCTGATGATTTGACAGTGTACGACTTTGATCTGGTTTTGCCCTAACTTTATAGGGCAGAAGACAGACTGCATGGGCCAAAGCTAAGAAGCAAAGAATTCAGCATTCTTATGTTCTCAGGGATAGAAACAAAGCTGTTCTTTTCAGAGAATCCAATTATTATCTGCAAATAAAAGCAAAGTTCTCTACTTTGTTTTGCTCAGGCCTATTTGGTTTATCTACAGAAACATCTTATGCTTAAAAACAAACAGACAAACAGAGAAGTCTTTCAGTATTATGTTGCTAAGCAGTCTTTTCTAGTTTAAATATATCTATTCTGCACTGAGGCTGGAATTTTACTCAAGTGGTTATAACACTGTAGGACCAGCACAAAGCAAACTCTCTTCTTCTCATGCCTGGATGAAGGTGACCATCACAGGGTTAAGAAGTTGGCTTCCAGGAGTCTGATCCCAGCCCTCTCAGATCTTACCAGGGGATCGTGTTAAAATCTCAGGCTGATTCATTAAGTCTGGAGTGGGGATGGAAGTTGTTTATTTCTAACACGCGCGCTGGTGACCTCAAGGCTTCCAGTCCATGCACAATGCCAGTGAATGGAATCAAACTGGTATTTGAGTCTGACCTTGTAGGATTGCCTATTGTCACAGGACTAGACTTTGGCAGTGAGCTAGCGGTAGAAACAGCGTGCATGGAAGGATAGGAAGAAAGAGCAAGGCTGAGGAATGAAACAGAACCAAGTCTGGGTGCTACTACCTACCAGTCACACGACCTTGAGCAAATCTTCAGATCTCCGTTCTTTGCTTTGTAAAACAAGACACTCATCCTCTTCTCACAAGAGAATAAAAATATAACTGTGTACACAGAGACTTAGCTAACAGGGACTCATAACTTATTGTTTCCTGACAGCAAAGTCCAAGTATTAGTCCTCCTCTTCTAAGGTCCACACCTGAGTCCTGGTCTATGAAATGTGAAAAGAAGCGATCTGTGTTCACATAGGCATGGCTAAGAGAATCCTCCCTAGCTCATCCATTCCTCCTGGTGATTTCCTCCTTTCAGTTTGAGTTCATCTCCAGTAGAACTTGGAAGCTACATGTTCAGGATGATAAAGTTCTTGTCAGCAGAACTTGTCAGTTCTTCTCACTAGCAGAAAACACAAGGCAGGCCCACCAGTTTCCTGTACCTGCCTGGTGCATTTAGATGGGGGAAATAAGCTTGAAGCAAATTGGGGCATGTATATCCCTCTCTGTTCAGCAGCTATCTCATTTACACAACACTCTTCCTCTCTTTCCTTTCTTCCATTATCCTCCCTGCCTCCCTCCCCTGAAACAGGCCCACAGGCAGCCTTAACTTGGAAATCAAAATAGTTAGGTCCATACTCACCCCCATTCTTTCCTGGTACAGCACTGGACAAGTACCCTTAAAATTCCCAATCTTGCTTTCTTCATGTATGGTGAAAAGAAACCTATCTATCATTGCTTACCTCATGGGAAGGTCATGAGGTAATGAGTGCTGGCCGTAAGCATGCCACAAACTCTTCTCTCTATTCTATGGCCCTCATACCAATAGGTTTTCATTTGATAATATATCACCCATTTCTTCTCCACTAAGTATTTTTCATAGGAATTATACATCATTGTTTGTATAATTATAGAAATCGGTATTTCTGCCAATATGGTAAAATTCTAGACAGCCTTTGTTATATTCGAAGAGCTCCAAAGGTAAGAATTTTTCTTCAAGCATCGTAAGTATGGTTGTATCTTTCTTACACTTAAGAGAATAAACACTATACAATTAAAGGGGAGAAATAGGAAAGGAGTCAAATCATTAGTATAGACTTTTTAAAGTCTTAAATAAAGCAGAAATTTTTCATGTGAAAACTTGGATTGTCTAGAAAATGCAAAACCATAATCTAATGAGGCATATTTACAGGATCCATTTATTTGCTCCCCAAAATCCCAGACAAAACCTATCAGTAAAGACAGACACCCTTAGAAGAAGCACATTTTCTGTTTCCTGGGTGACCCATACAGAATCAAAGAGAAAAAGCACAAGTCCTGGCTTTCATAGGACAGAAGAAAGGTTGTTCTTGGACACTCCAGTATGTTTAAGGATAGAATTTCCCATTATAAACCGTATTAGCAAGACCGGCAGAAATAGTTTTTGCTGCTCCCAGTTACATACATGAGGGTTTATGAGTGCTTCCCATTTCAAATATGTGCTTATCTCTACACGTACAGCAGGATCAGAATATGCCAATTTGGGAGGTAAAAGTCATGTTCAGTCTTAACAGCTCAGGAGTATTGCTCTTGAAGGCTAAAGAAGACCTTCAAAATTTCTTTAATCTTGTTTGTGCATTTCAGTCTCTTCCTGATGGCAAATTAGAGGGATTAGCACTGCTATTCTTAAAAGCATGAAAAGCTTATGTAAAGTCTCTGACAACACAAGTAGCATCCCCTCAAGTAAGTATAGCATTACAAAAGAAAGTCAAGTAGACCAGGAGTCTATAGAAAACATGTATACCTGTTCCTTTAACATTTGCTCTGTCATTTCCTTTCTATACAGAAATAAACTCTAAAAATAATAAGATGCTGCCCTACAGCAGAAACGGAAATTAGAATTTTGTTTTTCAAAATATTCTAAATGGAACTGCTCCCTCTAACTTCACTCCCCTCTGTACTCAATCACTTAAGAAGTCATCCTCCTCCCCCCACCCCACCCCCATTCTATGCCCTGAATCCCTGGAATTTGTTTGGTTTCCCGCTGGGATGAGTTTGTATCACCTCTGAGTTGAGTTTTCAGCCTGGCGCCTTCCCTTGACCCTTTCCTCAAATCTCTACCCAGAGTCTCAACAGATGTTTCTAAAAATGTGGGTTTTATCATGTCACCTGATAAAAGCGCTGCACTGCCTTACCACCATCCACAAGATAAAAACCTATTAGTAACACAGGTTAACCAAGACTTACATAATACGGCTCTAGGATCACATTTTTCATCCTGCCCCAGTCCTCTCTGACTGTCTCTCATTCTTTCTCTTTCTGTCTCTGTCTCTCTGTGAGTCTGTTTCTCTCTCCAGACATAATGACTATTAGTGTATATAGTATGTTCCATCCAGAGAAGACATTCTTACACCTATGTCTTTGGCATTCCTCACTTGGCTAATTCCTATGCATGATCCATGATTTCACATAGATGCCATTAACTCAGAGAAACTTTTCAAACCAACAACCTGGAGTGTAGGGCTCATTTGGGATGCTATTTCTTCCATTTAACCAGGAGACTAGCACATAAAAGTATGGGCTCTGTAGTTGTCTTAGTTACTTTTTCTCATTGCTGAGACAAGATACCTGATGCCCAAAATAAAGGAAAGGTTTATTTAGCTTATAATTTGTGGAGGTTGGAGTCCATATTCCACTGGCTCCAAGGCAGGGTGGTGTGGCATGGCAGCTGCAGCAGATACCAACAAGAACCAAAGGGCAAGAAAAGCAAAAAGCAAGGAAGCACGTCTCCTTACCTCCCTTATATTATATACCAGCTACTTGCCCCAGGGCAGGTGCAGCACTCATATCACTAATCCCAGCACTAGACAAAGAACCAATCACAAACACTAGATTCCATCAACTTCAAAAGACTTGCCCACCATGTTTGCATGAGGCTTTTGGGGGGACATCCAGATACAAACCATAACAGCTTGGATTCAAATGCCAGGAAAACCTTTTATAGCTGTGTGATCAACAATTGACTTAACTTCTGTGCCTCAGTTGCCACATTTTTAAAATGAGAATTACCACAATTCCTAGTTCAAAAGATTTGTTCTGAGGAATAAAAGTATTGATATAGAAATAACTGAGAAGAAATTCTAATTTTCACTGCTTAATAAATGTCAGGCAGGAGTAATAATAAAAGTAGTGGCACCATTCAATACTATTTTGCAGGATTTTTTTCCTTGATTAAATGCTTTGCAAAATAAGATGCATCATTATTACTCCTGCATGGTACTAAAAATTATGGTCAAGTACACTGTTTTCACATACAATGTTCAATACATTTTTTATTAAATGCATATTGAAAATTAAAACCAACCAAAGATTTCCATCTTTCTGAATTTTCTCCTTCCTTTGAATTATAAGGGTATATTTCCTCCAATGCAACTTTAAAGTCCTTTCTATAAACAAAATACAGGAGATACCTAGTGTGTATCCAACACTGTATGAGACACCCAGAGAGCCAAAATGAAAAATAGTTACTGTAACCAGGAGTTTATAGGTAACTTAAGTTCATTACTAACAGTGAATACAGTGTAAGGAACAAGTTATCCTGCCTGATGTCACCAAGACCATCCTCTTATTTTAAAGAGTGTGCTCACTCATAAAGTTTGTAACATCTACACATTTGCAGGAGCAGATCACACTCAAAACTAATTTAATTAATAGTACTCAAAGCAGAGCTCCTACAGCTCATTTGTGTTGCACAAATGGACTTATCAAGTACCTGACCCACCACAATGAAATGTGCTTAGAAAGTGCTAAAACAGGGCTTACATTGATTGCCATGTTGGGTTAGTTAGTAAGGGAAGAGGTGTTAGGGACGAAAGAGAGGCCCTTCACAGTCCAAGCTGGAGACCAGCAGCTGCCTCGAGGGCCACAAGAATAGGTCGAATGTTGCATCCTGGATGTCTGACTCCCAGTCAGCATCCTCATTAGCAGAACTAAAGCGCTTGCTGCAGGGCTTTAGGTACACAACCGTAATCTGATTTAATTCATCAAATTATTTTCAAATGATATAGCAGAACCACACTGCAACAAAAAATTGTGTGGTAAGAAGACTGGGAGACATTAGGTCCCTTCAAAATCCAATAAACCCACACTCAGAAAAGCCCCAAGTAATTTAGTTAGTCTGGATATTCAACATCACTTCTGACTCCAGGTACAAGTGTTACAAAGAATTCCACTGCCTTTGCCATTGGGGTGACCCTTCTTGGCAGAAGCTCAATGATTCTCAGTAGGAATTTTGCTGAGCCACAAAGTATTTTATGCAGGAGTTGCTAATGACTCATGACTCACACTGTCCTGGAACAATGTATGGGGTAAAAACCTGGATAAGCAGGTATCATCTTAATTATAGAAGTACTTCATCATGGACATGCATAATTTTATATGTATGCAAAGTAGCACTGACAGAGTCAGTATCTCCTGAATGACATCAAGTATAAATGGAAAAGAAAAGCTCTAGTTAGTGGTTAAGCATAGGTTTGTTACCAGATAGCACTAGATTCAAAAATTCTTCTAGAAGAACTTCATGGATCTTAGAAAGGAGTCTAACTTCCTTCATTCTCAGATTCCTTAACTTCGAGATATTGATACTAATACTGGCTACCTGATAAGGCTGGGAGATAATAAATGTAGTATCAGAATGTCTGAAGTAGAGAAGGCAGAAACAAACTTCTTGGTACTTGTAACCCTGAGAGTTCAGCCCTCAGGGTTCTGCTTTCAAATAAGACTTAAGAGTAGGCAACCAAGAAACTCAAGATAATGAACAATCACAGAGCCTTCAGAAAAGAGATGAAGCTAAGTCCTCCAGGGATGGAAGGATCTAAAGCCAGATAATTACATCCTGCCCAAGGCAGCTTTTAGGAATGGGAACCTGGATGATGCAACTTTTCTTCCTTAGCTGTTGGCTAATAGTGTTTTCTTGTACTGTAAAGGATAAACCAATTTCTACAATGAGTCATCAAAATATGCTGAACTTCATCTGGAGGAAAGGGTTTTTTTTGTTTTTTTTTTCCTGTAAACAGAGACAAAAAACGATTCCATTCTTTAAACTGAAAATTGGGGTGGCCTTCCCTAAACTTTCTGCTCTAGTCTGGAACCAATCAACAAATACTCACTTAGAAAGTATTTCAATCATTTGGAAAATCATTGGGGCAGTATATACAAACAGCAGGTAGCACACCTGATCTAAATACAAGGATGGAGAAAGTTCCATCCCTTGAGCTTTGTCTAATTATCCTGCTCCTATTCCGGAATCATAATTAGACTAAAAACCTTATTAATATCAGTAACGAATACTTAATTTGCAATCACCCAGGAAAGGGAAGACATTTACCTTCTTTTTATTTTGTTTCATTTTGTTTTAAATCATGAGCAGGAGACAAAGTAGTGCTCATAGTATCTATGTATTGAAGAAAGATTTGAAAGAGTTGGGGATGTCGTTCAGTGTTGAGGCACTTGCCTACCATGTGTGAGATCCTGGTTCCATCCCCAGAACAGCAAAAATCAAAAATTAAAAAATGGACACTTTCAATAGAGAAAACGTGTGACACTCTAAAAATGCGAGTCATGAATGGCAGATACATACAGTGGCAAACTGCTCAGCAATAAAAAGGTAAGGATTATCAACACCCATCACAGATGAAATTCTAATGCTTCACACCAATGTCAGATTCAATAAATACTGTGTAATTCCTTCTATATGACAATTTGGAAAAAGCAAAGCCAGCAGTGACAGAGCACAGATCAGTGGTTATCAGTGGGTGCAGACTGGCAGAGGGCTTGAATACAGAGAGGCAGCACGCAGGCACTTTTTGGAGTAATGGATTTAGTCTGCATCCGAACTATGTCCATGCATAGCACAGAGCACTTTTCAAAACTGATGTAATTTATATAAAAAAGGAGAAATTTACTGTCTGTAAACTTATAAATAAAATTTTAAAATGAAAACATGCAGTTCATTTTTAGTGAGTTTTAATCTTGATATGATTTCAGGCTGTCACAGACAAGTGGCTGCTCTTCAACAAGAAGAGGCTTCATTAATACAATCTTATGGAAATCCATTTTTAAAAATGCTACTGGATACTATAGATCGTCTCCATACAGCAGTGCTTCACTCTTTCTTTAGTTGGCGAGGCCAGAAAGTTGAAACACTAAATTTTTTCACTCCTTTGCATCTGAGTTCTGCTAATTAAAAGCACATAAATATCTGAAGGAAAATGGCCATATTGTTGCTACTGCTCTGGGTTAACTGAGGTTTTAAGAGTTCAGGCTCAGAGGAAGTTGCTGTAACCCTGACAGCAGTGGTGCACTCCTGAACTCACGATCCAAGGTGGTTCCTACACCAGTCCTCATTCTCCAGCTTTTCAGGTCATTTTGTGTACATTCAGTCCCTCTACTAAATCCTTTCTGCTTGAAACACCTTGAAGAGTTTCTTTTCCTGGCCTTGATCTCTGTTGATCTAAAAGCCAGTTTATCAATAAAATATCCCATGTCATAGTGCCCAAAGAAGTTCTACAACTGTTCAATTTAAATCCAGCAATCCATGGCTGAAGAGGACTATCTTTTAATTTGACTGAAGTTTTCAGGGTCACACAGCCCTTGCTCATGAATGGCGAATATGCTAATGTAACAAGCTGTCCCTGTGGCTGACAGCTCCAGGTCCATGTTTGAAATTTTTTTTTTTTCTTTTTGGTCTATTTGAGACATGTTTTCACTATGCAGTTCAGGCTGACCTTGAACTCACTTTGTAGCCCACACTGGCCTTGAACTCACAATGATCCTCTTGCCTGAGCCGCCAGAGGGCTGGGATTGCAGGCCTGTACCACCATACCCAGCCTATCTCCAGGCTCCTATACCAATAGTACCACCCCCAGCACAAGAAAGGCTAGTTCTCAGGTATCTCAGTCAAGCCCAGATCTGAGCTTATCCTGATTGGTCAGATCTAAGTACTTTGTCCATTCCTGAAACAAGAGTATTCCAGCCCCTTATCTGTAGAGGTCACAGCCCAGTTTCTTCCCATCACTGACAAATTACCTACTGCTCTACCATCTATGTGTCATTCATAGGTTTTCTGTTCTTCATTATGTATACATGGATATTTAAATGTGTCTTCCTTCCCTCCTCTGTTAACAAGTAACCAGCTTAGTTAGTACTGTATACTTGTTTAAAGAAAAAACTTCTCATGAGACTTGGTGAATGTAGCCTGAAGTATCAGGAATAAGCCTTATCTTTAGATGCTTAGGGCTTGAGAGGACTGTATTGTTCCAACTCCAGAGGGACTATGTGAGCAAATTCAATACACTTTCCCACCTTGTGTACAAGCTATGGCAAGCAGAGCATTTTGGACAAGGTACATGATGTCAGGGCTCCAAGGAGAAATGTACTATTAAGTATCAAGGTGGGTTCGCCTTGGATGCACTTCGCATAAACCTACCTGGCACAGCAGGGGTCCAGGGCATCTCTGTTAAAGGACTGCATTAGAGTTGCACTTAGTTTGGCTTCTCTAAAAGGAGTAAGGTTGGTCTGGGCTGAGCTTTTTTACCTCTAAGGCAGGGGCTTATCTAAAAGGAGTAAGGTTGGTCTGGGCTGAGCCTTTTTTATCTCTTAGGCAGGGGCTGCTCCTGGCAGCTGGTAGGCTACACACCAGTGCCCCTTGGTTAAATTATTTCCTAGTGTCTTTTGGAAATCCTCTCCTCACCTCTCCTCATTTTCTGAGGTTCCTGTTCAGTATGTGCCCTGGGCCACAGCCAGGATGAAATGCCCTGAGTCCAAGATCTGACCACTATGCATCAGCCAGCTCAATTCTGAGGCTCAGTTGGCTCAGATGTAGTTTACATGTAAGCCACAGGATGACTTAAGTATGAAGCTGACTCAGTGTTGTAATCAACCAAACAGTGGATGAAACGTCATATTTGACCTATGTGTAACAGAATACTGAGTCATTTTAATGCTATAGTTTTCTTCTCAGATGTTATAGCCAGTAAGTTTTTCTCTAAACCTATTTTGTAGAGAAGTCTGAAAAATCCTGTGACTAGTGCTCTAAAGGATTAAGTACTTAAACGGTTTTTTTTAAGCTGCCTTATAACAATATTTATATAGCATGCCATAATTTGTTATCCACTTATTTGCTGAAAATCTGCCCCATTCTTTTTGTAAAATCTTGGATTGCCTATGCTTCCATTCAAGTAATCATTGTATAGGATGAGCTCTTCCTCAATGTTGATTCAGGAGATTCCAAAACTAGAATTAATGTATTAAATAATTTTTACTTTTACAAGGAAAACCTGCAATTTGATATTAATCTACTTAGTGGCACTTTGGCTCTCCTAATTCTTATTGTACTGTGACTCACATCAATAGATGGATGTAGCCATGAATCAAAACAAAAACAAAACAGAATAGAACTCAGGAAAACAGTCCACCAATACTCTACCCAGGCTGCATTTTAGACAAGTGGACCTGACATCAAGAAAACAAAAAGGAAAACAAACAACAAAAATTACACTAACATTTGTTCAAGTACTACAGAGTCAGACTGAGATGGTAGCTTTCAGAAAAGAAAAAGTGAAAATAACAATTTTCAGGAAGAATCTTAAACTTCTCAGACAAAATACAGTAAAAACAATAGCTACTAATTAGTAAATCTATTAAATTTTAAGAAGTGCAGAGCAAATTGGTAGGGAACATTTATTTCTACAGTGATTATAGAAGTGCAGAGTGGGCCAGATTACCTACAGGTACATATTATAAAACTAACGGAAAGTTAATGTGAGGATCTCAACATCATTATCTCATGCAAATTAGTGCTCATCAAATTTTAGCCTGCAAAGGAATTAGGAAGAAATTTAGTTAAACAAACCAACAAAAAATGTAGGCTTGAGGCAGGGACAAAGATTCTGTAATTCTCAGGAACTCTACAGAGATATTGATGTCAAGAGACCATATTTTGTATAGCAAGGCTCTTGATTTCAGTATTTTTTCAAAACAGATTTTCCTTCAATTTGAGTCAGCTTCCCAACATAACTATATTTTTATGTCTTTCTAATCAGTGTTGGGAGTTCATACATTTAACAAATGATTTCCTTTTTATTACACGTAAAAAATTTACTGCACAGCTCTTACCTACCCCACCATCAGTTGTATTTTTAGAACAGTGGTCCTCAAATTTGAGAATGCATCAGTTTCTTCAAGGGCTGGCTAGAACATATTGCTGAGTCTTGCCCCCAAAGATTCAGGGAACCTGTGACAGAGCCTGAGAACCTACATACAAAACAGGGTACCAGTGAGGCATTCCAGAGTTGTACTTGTTGGCTCAGTCTTAGTGAATTTATCAAGAGTCCTGTTATAAGTTCCTGTAAGAACTGATGTCAAAGGGGAAAAGAAAAATTCACTACTGAGAATCATTAGGAACCGCAAAATCAGAGACCCCAGATCCATCTTCCAAACCCCTCATTTTAGAAATTAAGACCTTGGGGAGCAGACAGATTGGGTGTCTTACCTAAGGGCACAGAACAAAGTGAAGACCAGGTCTCTCTAGTAGTTGTAGTAGTTGACTTGTTCTAGTTCAGAAAGTCCCCTAAAGGCCTCAAGTGTTTGGAAAGTGATGAACATAGGAGTGCTATGTTTTTCAGTGGATTCAGTAGCAAAATGTGCTGTTGGACATGGGTCATCCAGATGTGGCCTGGAAGGGTGTATTCTCGTCCCTGGTTTTGCCTTTCTCTTACTCGATTTCCGTGCCACCATGAGGCGAGCAGCATTGTGTTCCTCTGCATGTGATTTCTCTCTTGGAGCCATCCCACCATGGACTGAGTCCTCTGAAACCGGTAAGTCAAAATAAATCTGACCTCCTTTACATTACAAATGTTGGGTATCTTGTCCCAGGGATAGGAAAGCTGCTAATACATCTCTATGCACATAGCTGTTTGCTATCTTTTTCAAGTACGGCTGAGTTATTTAAATATGCGTTCTCAATTATCTAACACTGAATACATGTTAGTATTGCCAGTCAATAAGTTTTTTGGAAATGATCTCCTAGAAAGTGTTCCTAAGTGTGGCAATAGGTTTCCTGTCATTGTCACTGTGGTCTTTGGGCTTGGTTAGTTTGTTAAAGTCATCCCCAAACTACTGAGGTGTTGTCTGGGAACCTGACAAGCACATCAACACATGCCCTGCTGTATCACTGAGAACAGGTCAGCAAGACGATAATTCTCAATCTTGGTTACCCACTGGAATCCTATGAAATGGGGAAGGGCTTAAAAATGTGTATATCCTTGCTGTCTCCAAAACAGTCACACTGGAATCTCTAGAAAGAGGTTGTAAGCACCAGTTTTCAAATCACCATAGGTTACTCCAATGTACAGCCAGTATTGGTAAACAGAACTTCAAATATTTCCACGAGTCATTGAAAGGATTTTGCATGTCCAGAAAAAAAAAATATTTTAACAAATATAGAAATTTGGTCACATGGATTATTACCAAGGGCATTGCAGCAACTGGTGTCACCATTTCCAACCTGATCACATAAAGTCACACATTTCTTTTCCAACAATATGCATTTGTATCAGAGTCTCACTGAGCTGGGACTTCCTGCTTATCTAGAAAATTAGAAATATTTGTTATTTCCAACTTGTCGCTCCTGACTGTTACAAAGGAAGGATTGCTATAAGGAAAAAAAAAATTATGGGTATTCCAATCAAGTTACTAAACAGTAAAAGCTTTTCTGTAAAATGAACAGATTGATTTAGCAGTAATAGGGGGTTATAGAGACGTGCTTTAGTTCCCAGGATTCTTCATGGAGTAAAGAGAAAATGCAAGAAGACAGAATTCCTGCATAGTGGAGTGTCAGAAATTTATCTTTCTCGGCTCCCAAATCCAAAACACTAATGATGTCAATGTCTAAATTGCTGCCAAGAGTGCACTATCCGCTAAGTTTCTTGAAAGAGGCAGTATCCTAAAAAATGATTATCTAGTAATTTCCTCATAACCAAGGAGGATTAAGTTAGCTCATGGAGAGCTTAAGCTTGGTAAAAACAAAAATATAAAAACTGCAGAAACTTGTAGAGCTGGACATGAAAATGGAGATAACACAATGATTTAACACATAAGTAGTTTCCAGAAAATGACTGTCTAATGGCAGGTGAATGTCCTGCTACTCGCGTTTGGCAGTATGAGCAGCTTTATCGCTTTTCTCTTCCTTCTTTCCATCCCACTAGTCAATGCTCCATGCCAACACAGAACAGGGTGTACTATGCTTCCCACACAAGAGACAAGAAGAGGCTTTCTCTCAAGCACACGCAGTCTCAGCCTTTCTCCAGCCTCACCTTGGACTCTAAATTTCCAGCAGAAATAGCTTAAAAAGGGAGCTCTGTAAGGGCAAGGAAAAGGCTCAGGTGAGACTTGGACAGGACAATTACCTGCCAGAGGGAAAGGGCAAGGCAAATGTGGAAGAAGCCACTTCAGAAGCCTTAATCTGTCGCTGGTTCCTAACCAGCTCTTCCATCCAATCAGTATTTCTCAAATGCTCAGAGGTCTATCATTATTATGAACTATCAGTCTCTGATTCAGAAGGTCCGAGATGAGGCCTGAGATGCTGCCTTTCCACCAAGCTCCTCAGTGAAGCTAATGCTGCCAACCCATGGACCACACTTTGAATATCAAGGATCTAAGTACTATTCTTCATGGAAAAGAAAACATGATGATAGTGAAAAACCATTCTCTGTCCCAGTCCTGCTAAGCTATCAAGGGTAAGGGCCAAGTTTGGAGAACTCATCTACCCTGCAACTTCCCTCTTCAACAAATACATTGTCAGACCCTTCTATACCTGGGATCTGGTGTATCCTCAAAGCCCACATATTAAAAAGCTTGGTCGCCAGTTTGGAGTTAATTGGGAGGTGGTGGAAATTTGTCTTCAGTCACTGAGGACATGCCCTTGAAGGGGACTGTGGGAAGCCTGCCTGTCTGTTTGTCTCTATCTCTCTCTTTCTCAAGCTGGCTTGAAAGAATACCTGAAAATCCCAGTACAAAGAAAATGCAGTTTTATTTTTCAGGAAGAAACATGTTGCTACGTCAGCCCAGAAGTTCCATAAAATATCCAGGTTCTATCCCCAAATGCTATGATCTCAGAAGAATAAATAGTTCACATCCACATCCAATGGTGGCTGATGTTTCCTGGGACGGCCAGTGAACTGTAGTTTCCTGCAAGTCATTTCAAAAGGAGCCTTCGTGTCCTCAAGAAACATAAGACAATGTCAACTATTCAAATTCCTCTAATAATAAGACTATTTATTTTAACCTACTTCCTGCCCATCACCTTTAATCATATTATCCTTATTGCCAAATAAAAAGAACTCTTGTACTGTCTTCCTTTCATCACATCACAGGAGATAATTGCCTGACACTCAATGGTGTAGAGAGTAGCTGCTAGGATTCTGGTAAATTGCTCCCTCTATTCACTTGCCCACCTATCTGCCTTGATATTCCCACCTTGCTTTACCAAGATCTTTCTTGTTTTAATCACTGTGAAGGCCTCTGCTTCCATTTCAAAATCTTTTACTTTTAAAAGATTTTGAGAGAGAAGACAAGATGGCCGATCAGTGAGCAACAGAATACAAAGCCTCCCAGGAGAAACAATTCATATGCCAGAAAAAAACACCCTGGAGAGACCCAGACAGAGGGAGATGGATCCTCTTGACATAGGAAGAAATTAAAACTTAAAAAAGCTCGTCAAATATTTTCATGATGACCCGCCAAGTTTGCACCAGCCTGAATCCACGCCGGTAGGCAGAGCCGCCCAAACTCATTCCCACAACCATTCACAGGAAGAATGGTAGCGCTGAAGTCAGGGGTTGGAATCAGGCAGGAGGAGCCTGAACTGGGAGTGATAGTGACTTCGGTTGGTTGCTCCCTCCCCAGAGCAGATTCATGCGATTTGCTTGGACTGGGCTTCGCCCCTAGCCAGGACCCAATGAGACATCCCAAATCGATTCCCTGTGCCTAGCACGTACTGACCGGGTGATCACCCCTGAAGTTTGGCTGGCCCAGTGGGGAGGGGCAGGCATACGCAGCCTGCTGACACCTCAGTGACAAGAGCAGGCGGGAAAGGGCAGAGTTCCCTTGCCAGCATGCTTCAGAGGAAACGTGGCCAACAGGGAAAGGGGCTGGGACCTGCACTGTAAACTGTGTGGAGGAAGCCAGGGCCATGACAGGAGAGAGAGGCAGGAGGAGGCCCCCAGCCCAGAACCCTGAGAGCCCTGATCCAGGAGAAGGAAAAATAAGGGAGCCTGAGGGCGACAAACATGCAATATCAGACATGGCTTCAATGGACATTAAGAGATATCTTCGGGACCTTGTAGACGAGCTCAAAACTGAAATATTAAATCAGGTAAAGCAGGATATGAGTAGAGTAATAAAAGAAATGCTCTCAGGAAGCATCTCTCAGGATGATACAGACAAACAAAGGGAGGAACACAAAAAAAAGGAGAGAAACATTCGATAAAGAACATAAAGAAAATATAGAATACATGAAACAGATTCAAAGAAACTACCAGGAAATTAAAAACTCCATTGAAAGCTGGCAAAATGCCTTAAAAGAAACTAAGGATAGACTATCAAAACTTGAAGACAAGTTTGCAATGTGTGATCATGAAAGGAAAGATCTCTTAAAAATAACGAGGAAATAGGCAGTAACAAAACAAAGGCTAGAAGATGACAAGAGAATCTACAATTTAAGAATAAGAAATGTGAACAAAGAAGCAGGAATACATACAGGTGAATTACAAAGGCTATTCACGGAAATAATTAAGGAAAACTTCCCAAGCATGGGAAAAGAAAATGACATTCAGTTGTGTGAGGCATACCGAACTCCAGCCACCTACAACCAAAACAGAGCTACACCCAGATATATAATAACCAAGAGACCAGAGATTCAATATAAAAACAGAATAGTAAAAGCCGTCAGAGAAAAGAAACAGATTACCTATAAAGGTAAGCCCATCAGAATTACGGCTGACTTCTCGTCACAGACCGTCAGATCAAAAAGAGCTTCGAGTGAAGTCTTCCAAGTCCTGAAGGAAGGTGGCCTCCAGCCCAGATTGATGTACCCTGAAAAACTGTCACTAGAAATTAATGGAGAAACAAGATGCTTCCATGACAAAGAGGAACTGGGGGAGTCCCTGCAAAGAATGCTGAAGGACATTCTAGAGAGAGAGAAAAAAAATACCAGGATTTTAGGAACAGTGGCAGAAAGGCCTGAATGAGTGGGGCAGGCAGTAGAATGAAGGAGAAAACTAAACAAAGGCAGAAAAGTAGCATAGTAGAAATGAGGCAGAGAAGGATAACTAGAAACTCTAACATAGATGGCCTTGATACACTATATTGTTAATATTGCACCAGGATTTAAAACCCACATTACCCACACTATTCTGCTTAGATGTATTATATTTTGTTCCAATCATTCTACCTGTACTAGATTTGAGGGCACAGACAGTAATCCCAAAAATAACAGGATATAGTATGGTAATCATCCTTAATTTCCTATTAACTTAATCTAAAGCTCTGTAAAACCTACACAGTTTTACCATGACTGATCGTAAGTGAATTTGGTTTGTTGGATCGCTGTTTGTATTGATAGATTTTATTCAAAGCTGTTATGATTGATAGTATCAAATCTGAGAATATAGGCAACTGCACTTAAGATGACAAGATCCACTAGAATATCCACTCTGGTTTGATTATTACCTGCCTTTGAAGTTTTATACTGTCTACAATGTTTTATTTTACTAATATTCTTATTTACTGCTATACTCAATTATGCCTGATGATATAGACATTCTATTGAAGATAATAAGAAACAACACAGTAATCACTGTAGATCACTTTTTACTGTGGTTTTATAAAACTTTTTGGTTTCATATTTTTATAGGAATTTGTTTTGTTTTGTCTTGCTAAGTTTTGTTTTTCCCTCTAATACAGAAAGGATAGAAATACACATAGAGGTTCATGCATGCGTAGCTCTTCACACTCTCAGTGTTTGACTATCTACTTTGTATGCTTTAATTTTGTAACTTGAACAACTATTTCTAAGAGGATAATATGTAATTTATTAATTACTTATAATTATTGTTATTTGTAACAATAATTATATTGTGATTTCTTATTGTTTATCTTTTTTTTTGGGGGGGGAATTCTGTATTATCTCTACCCTTTACATGCTTTTGTTTCTCTTTTAAAAAAATCTAAAAAAAAAACCCAGAATGACTCTCCTTGGATGGCATCAACTCTTGTATCCCCGTTCCCACCACGCCCATTTATCCACCTGGCCACAGAAGCCATATATATGAACCCCAACTTCTCAGAAGGATCAGCCCATCCAGTCTTTTATGACAGGAGACCAGGCACAGATGGAATTTACTTTAATGGTGCTGGTTTACACCAAATGAGTCCTTAAAGGTAAATAGCACAAACAGGAACCTGCAACCTTTTGCCTCCTCCAGACAGGATCAAAAGGCAGATTCCTTCCTGTTCTAAGATACAAAGTCACAGCTCCATGTCACTCTGCACTAACCAAATTTCTGCTGTCACCTCCTGCTAGGCACAGAGGTATATAACCAATGTGTTTTCATTAAAGGTGTGGCCTTGGATAAGTTTCCAATTCTCAGGGAGCACTATACCTGACAGAATAGGAAATTGCTATTGGTTATGACAAAGTAAATATTTCCTTATCTTTTTTACTTATAAGATCAATTATACACTTAAAATGAAGCAGAGGACTAAATGTGTTCAATCCTAAATACAATAAAAATGCAGTATATTCACCTCTGATTTAAACTGTTGGAATATTTTTAACTGTTTTCCCCATAATGATCTATTTCAGAGTATTACAACTTTGTTTATGAAAAATATTCAAAGTCATAAAAAAGCATCACAAGACACTGTACATTGGAAAAAATATAGAACACATGTACACAGAATATAATCTAAGCTTTTAAAAACTGTAACATGCATATGTCTAGAGATACTAGAAATAAGACCAACAAAATGTAATTAGTGCTTGGATGTAGATGACAGTTACAATAGGTATTTAATTTCTTCTCTGCAACTTTTGAGTTTTCTAATATATTTTCATTGCACTTTTATCTGTGTGATTAGTGAAGCAAACATTACCAGAATGGATACATGGACTAGAGTTTGTAGATAAAAAATGATTCATGCACCCCTTTGCTTTGATTGTTCTGCAGAAGCACAGTTCATTATATTCATGTGATGCGTCCACATGTTTGTTAACCCATGTACTGGAAAGCAGGTGTACTGTAGGGGGAGGGCTGGATTCTTTAAGTGCGTTAGACTGCAAGGATGAGTGAGGAATAAGGAACTGACTCGGGACTGGTTTGCAAGTTATAACCTTCAACTAATATATTTGGGCTAGAGGAGAATAAAAATCAAGGCTTTAATACTTTTCCTGCAACTTATCCCTTTTATATTTCTAACAATAAAAAAACTATTGCCTCCTACCTTCTAAGGCAATGTGTTCTGTACAAAGGCCTGACTGTTGGAACATATTTTAGCATTTATTTTCTTTCCTTAAGGAATGTCTACTTGGAAAACACAGAAAAATGATCAAAACTAAGTAAGTAAAATAATAATCTCAAGATCATCTTTCCATGAAAATTTATAAAATGAGAACACGAAGTAACCTTTTTTGCTCTTCTAGGTCGCTGGGAGTTATGCATGATGAGAAGTTATAGTACACATATATGTATACATATGCTTATACCATGCAAATGTGTTAACCAGCACATATATGTAAGTGTACATGTGCTAAAAGATACATAAATACACGTTCAATTTAAATAATTAAAGTGGTATCAGACTGCACATGATTCTTGCAGTTTGCATTTTTTGGAACATACAGGACACATTGCTCAAAAGGAACTGTCCAAAATTTAAGACTAATTACACAAATAAAGAAACCTCACTGGAGATATGCT
The DNA here is from genome assembly GCA_004027455.1 of Hydrochoerus hydrochaeris. NCBI lineage: Eukaryota > Metazoa > Chordata > Mammalia > Rodentia > Hydrochaeridae > Hydrochoerus > Hydrochoerus hydrochaeris. The sequence continues at coordinate 221,257 of PVLA01000489.1, forward strand.
CCACTCAGAAACTTTCTTAAAAGACTGTTATTTCATTATTAAAATTATAATAGTGCAGTAGCTTGGAATGAAAGGCAGAAATGGATTAAAAACTAATGATGTTTTCTCCTTAGACTGGGTGGTGTTAAAGAGTGTCTGCCATCTTGTTATTCCTTTTTCTTTCCAAGTATTTTACAAATGTCCTTTTGAACTTTTTCAATATTTAAAAAACAATATTTTTTTAAGAGTTGTAAAAGGTAGAAAATAAGAAGATATCTCATCTTATTCTAGTCTACTCTGCAATGGTATAAATAAATAATTTCTCATTCCACTCCTTCTAATCAACTCCTATCTCTTTAGATCAGGCAATCAACAAAAGTACAATGTGAGCCCAAAAAGTATAATTGTTAATTAACAAGTGGTCACATTCAAAACAGTAAGGGCTGGGGTTTAGTTCAGAGGTACAGGGCATGTTTACCATTCTCAAGCCCTTCCTTCCATTCAATGCCCAGCACAGAACGAAGGTAAAATTAATGTTAGCAATGTATGTTATGTAATCAAATATAGCCAGATGTGGTGGTACAAGCCTGTAATCCCAGCGCTTGGGAGGCTGAAGCAAGAGGATCACCATGAGTTTCAGGTTAGCCTGGGTTACAAAGTGAGTTCAAAGCCAGGCTAAACAGGATAGCAAACCCCTGCCTCAAAAAGACAATAAAATAAAATAAAGTAAAATAAAATAAAATATCTAACCACATATATTCTAAATATTATCAATAAAATATAGGTAACCAATATAAAATTATAGAAAGACTTTGCATTCTTTTTCACACTGTTTTTGACATCTAGTATAAATTTTACACTTCCAACATCTCTCCATTTGGATTAATACAAGTCAGTGGCTCAGTAACCACAAGCAGTTAGTGACTATTAGGTAGGAAAGTAACCTCTAGAAAATATACTCAAATGCTTCTTTTTTGATAATGTCATCTTAAAATTATACTTTGACTGCATACTACATCATCATCTCCTTCCTGATCCCCCTCAGTTAGCTTGTCAGTGATACCCTTTTCAACTGACCCTTTAAACTTCTTTCTTAACACCCGTACTAGTCAGTGTTGTCTCTCTTATCTCTTCCCTCTGATCTTCTCTCATCCCTTCTTTCCCATTTCACTACCCAACTTTTCCCTAGCAAACAATTACTTTTACAAAGTCAAACTCTTTTTTACAAGTGGATTTTTGAAGTTTGAAAATAACATTTACAACATGAGGAGTTTATGATAATTCCTTGCAGAAATCAGCACAGAGAATGCAGATAGAAGACCACAGGAGAATGTCACCAAACCTGTGTAGAGCAAAGAACCCTGACAGAGAAAAATGTGAGGAAAGAAGGGCCCTACTTATATACTCTAACTATAGCTGCTCACTGAGAACATTTAATTTCATCATATTCTCTGCTGCATAAATTTCATTTGCTACTAGGATTTTAAAGCTCCATAAAATATCTATTCTAATTTTGACAGTTAAAAAAAGATAAAAAAGAATAGCCAAGTAATTACTGCCTTCGAACTTTTCCCTTAATGGTATACCTTGGCTTAGTTTATATCTGCCTTTTCTATAACCCGTATTACCTCTTCTATTTTGTGGAGTTTTTTGCTGCCTTAATTCCTTTAAGAATGGGAAAACGGTGAGCAAATGTTTTAATTATTTGTCTGAAAATGCTTTTATTTTTCATTGCCTACTAAATCTGTAGTGCACTGGGAACAGAACTACTGGTTCAGAATAAATGTCCCTCCAAATCATGAGGGATGTTTCCTTAACCTCTAGAAACGATCACTGTGGTCAACTTGTCACCTCACTCCTATTTCTAGACACTTTGCTCACTCTCTCCTTTTCTCTGGTGTCCTTAAACATCATGAGGATAAATTCAGTTATTGGTCCATTCATGTTCTTATTCTTCCTCGTTCTATTCTGTACTTTTGAAGGCTTTTGTAGTTTTATGACAAGGAGAATTTAAATTTTTCCATAACTGTGTGGCTTCATCCCCTCCACTTTTTCAGTTTCTCCCTATTAAAAGATGTAGGATCATGTGGAAGAATCCCTAAATGTCTCAACTTTTCACTTATATTTTCCAACTCTGTTCCTGTCCTGTGTTTTCTGGAAAGATCTTGAATCTTTTCTTTTAGCCATTATACTTTTAAATTCTTTTATAAACCAGCAATCATATTTTTATTCTCCAGGAAATTCTTCTTGTTATTAAAAGACTGCTCTTTTTCAAAAGAACCTGTTTTTAACTTTTGTTAATGAAATTTAACATTACTTTTAAGGTTGATCATGGGGCTGGTGGTGTAGCTCAGTGGCAGAGTGTTTGCCTAGCATGCAGCAGGGCCCTAAATTCAATCCCCACCACCACCCATTAATATTAGAAAAAAGAAAAGCTTTAAAATATAATAAAAGAGGATCATTTAATTTTTGTACACCTCAGAAATAAACTGTATTGATGTGTTTGTTCTGATACCCTAAACACTGGGAGCTAGTTAGATGAAAGATCAGGTTTTCTTACCCAAGTTTTTAACAGCATGAAAGGTCAGGGTCTAATGTGCCTCACTTTGGATAAGAATTTATCTGACCAATAAAGAGTTATGGTTATGCAGTTACACAGTTACACAGCTACTATGTAGTTAATCATAACAGCTTTATTAAAACAGATTCAGAATTAATCTGGCATTACAAAATTTAGATGGAAACTTTCACATATACATATTTTACCCAAAAATATGATGTTATTTGAACAGATGGTACTACCCTTGTATGGAGGATCCTAAAAGTTGTCGTATGTCACAGAAAACCCACTATGTTTCAAGCCCTCAGAGAAGAAATTGAAAATGTTTGTACAGCAACCTCAATGACCAAGATTGTCCAAGCACAAGTTCGCCATACTAATAAATGTCTGAAAATTAATAGGTACCATTTTAAACACTTCTTGCAATTGTGGAGGCCAAAGGTAACTTGCATTCATTTCATGATGTCTCAGTAATGTAAGGCTCAATTCAGACATGAGTCTCCTAGTACCCAACCTGTTTGCCAGCAGAGGCACTGGTCTTAGCCCTCAGCAAATATGGGATGTCTTAAAAGAGGTAAGATGGGGGGAAAATCCAAGATGGCCAATTGATAGGTAGCACGACAGAGAGCTTCTCTGAGAAAAACAACTCAGATGCTAGAATCTGACTCCATGGAGAAGACCAGACGAAAGGAGAGGAATTCTCATGACCCAGGAAGAAACTGAGGAAAAAGAAAAAAAAGGAGAAGAAGAAGCATGGACGGAGGGCTGGTGCTGGGCATGCTCCAGTCGCTGTACTGGGTGTGTCTTAGAGTCAGGCAACTCACGATCGGCCTGAGGTCGCATCCCCACCGAGAACAGGGGTTGGTCAGCTTGAGACCCTTGGTAGGAGGAGGCACTGCAATAGGGAGTAGAAATGGCGAACCGAGCTGCACCGACTTTGGTGAGTGCCGGGAACTGGATTCCCCTGAGCGGGATGAACAGCTAGATGACACATTGAATTTGGACAGGACAGGCTTGGGTCGACAACTGAGGAGGCATCTGTCGGTGGCTCATGGCCCAAAGCGGATTGGTGGGATCTGCTTGGGCTGGGCCATGCCCCTGGTCAGGACCCAATGGCCAGGCACGAGGATGTCCCGAACCTGTGACATGCACAGGGCACACAAAAATGTACTGATTGACTGTCTTAGAGGGGAGGGGCCAGCCCACATCACCCCTGTGTGCATCTCACAGATCAACAACAAACAGGAGAGGGCAGCACTTCCCTAGCCAGTATGCTGCAGAAAAACTGTAACCAATATGAAAAGGTCTTGAGACCTCCACCATTCACCTGTCTGAAAGAAACCAGAAACATGACAAGACAGAGAAACGACAAAAAGTCTCCAACAGCCAACCCAGGGAAAATAAGTCCAGGAGAGGTAAATACAGAGGAGATCAAGGGCAGCAAACATGCAATATCAGACACGGTCCCATCGGAAATAAAGAAATACTTCCATGACCTCTTTAAATCTGAAATTCTAACTCAGGTGAAGCAACATACAAGAAGATTAATAAAAGAAATGCTGGGTACTCCTCAAGAAGACACAAATGGAAGAATGGAGGAACCCAGAGAAAGGAGAGAAGCCTTTGATGAAGAATATAAACAAAATCTAGAATATATGAAACAGACCCAAAGAGAATATCAGGAAATTAAAAACTCCATTGAAAGCTGGCAAAACTTAACAGAAACTAAAGACAGACTTTCAAAACTTGAGTATAGATTTTCAATGTATGATCACAAAAGGAAGGATCTCTTAAAAATAACAAGGAACCAGGAAGTAACAATGCAAAGGCTAGAAGACAAGAAGATTTATACCTTAAGAATAAAAATGTGAACGAAGAAGCAGGGACACATACAAATGAAATAAAGAGGCTATTCACAGAAATAATTAAGGAAAAGTTCCCAAGCATAGGAAATGGAGGTGATGTTCAGATATATGAGGCATACAGAATTTCAGCCAGCTACAACCAAAACAGATCTACACCCAGATATATAATAATCAGGATCCCAGAAATCCATCACAAGAACAGAATATTAAAAGTGGTCAGAGAAAAGAAACAGATTACCTATAAAGGAAAACTCATTAAAATCACAGCGGACTTCTCGATGCAAACTATCAAATCAAGAAGAGCTTGCAGTGAAATATTCTAAGCCCTGAAAGAAAATAACCACCAACCCAGATTGATGTACCCTGCAAAACTGTCTCTCAAAATTAATGGAGAGACAAGATATTTCCACGACAAAGAGGAACTGGGGGGGATTGTGACCACCAATCCAACCCTGCAAAGAATACTGAAGGATATTCTAGAGAAAGAGAAGAATTCTAGGAACAATGACAGAAAGGCCTCAATGAAAGGGGCAGACAGTGAAATGAAAGAGAAAAGTAAACAACAATGAAAAATAGCATAGCAGAGATGAGGCAGAGAAGATTGACTATATCACTGTTTTGTCTTGACTGATTTTATTTGAATCTGGTATGCTTGAGAGTATCAAGTCTGAGAGTAGAGGCAACTACTCTGAAGACAACAAGATTCAATAGGATACCCATTCTGGTTTGATTATTTACTGCCTTTGAAGTTCTATAATGTCTCCAATGTTTGGTTTTTATTAATAGTGCTATGTACTGCTAAGTTTAATTATACTATGCCTGACGATATAGACAATTTTATTGAAAACAACTAGAGAAATCATAGTAACTACCGTAGATGACCTAGTATTGTGGTTTTATATGTCCTTTTCATTTTGTGGTTCTCCAGGAATTTGTATTATTGACTTGTTTTGATTTGTTTTCCCCTCTAATACAGAAAGAGTAGGTATACATGTAGAGACTTATACATGTGTAGAGCTTCTAAACAGTTTACAAGAATTGATTATAGTTATTGTAAAAAAAAGAGGAAAAGAAAGTATTATAAAGGATATAACTGTATGTATATTTAAGTGTGTAGGATTAATAACCATATTACTAAGTTTTAGTTGGATAGATGAACAGAACTGATTGCAGTCTCACTGTTAAATGTCTACTTTGTATGCTTTACTTTTGTAACTTGAACAACTACTTCTAAGAGGAAAATATGTAATTATCAATTAGTGATTTCTTACTGGTTTTTGTTTTGAAATTTTGTAATATTTCTACCCCTCTTTCTGTTTCTTTCTTTTTTTTTTCCTTCAAATAAATAAATAAATAAGGTAAGATGGAACATGGAATCTTGCAAGCAACTGGAAATCTAAAAATATCCAAGTTCACTCCAGACACCTCAAGGACTTTGCCTACTTAGTCACAAAGCAACCAGAGAACTTTGACCACTAAGGTTTACTAAGATCTCCCTGCCTGTTGCCCTTTGCCTTCATTCAAGTTCCATAAAAAAGCCCACTTCTCTTTGTTTCCTACAGATGGCCTTATCACCCTCTGTCTGCCTGCACCCAGGTATTAAACCATGTTCCTCATTGCTTTCACACAAGCCTATTTAGTATTATCTGCCTCACATTGGTCCTTACAAACAAATTTAGTATTAAAATATTTACAGAGGTTTTTCTTTTTCCTAAAGTTGGGATACATTTTTCGGGCTGACTCTGCATTTAAAACCTGAACAATAAATGAATGCATTTATTTTCATGCTATTCCCACTTGTGCCATTTTAGGACATCTTGCTAAAGGAAAAACACAATGAAAATCTTGCTTATTATGGTAGTATGTGTCAAACAAACAGAATATTGCCTGAGAGGGAAAGACAAGAATCCCAAGATAACCAAGTAAGAACTAAAATAGTCACCATGTACCTATTTAATTGCTTTTCTCTCAAACTTCTCTCTCAGATCCATATTTTGAGAATGTTACTGAGTAATGGTTCTTTTTTAGAGTACTCTGAGTTCATAAAACCATGCAATCTTCCTCTATCTTAACAGACTTGCTCTCACAGCTCACAGGGAAAGTTCCCTTCTACTTATTTCAATTTTTTTTTTGTTTCCTCAAACTTTGCTAAGTAACATGGTAAGGGTCACAATCCCTTAAGGGTCAAAGTCCACCAAAACTAAAATCCTCAGGAAAATATAAAAAGATCATTCTCAAGTGTTGTAGATACACATTATACAACATTTACATTAAAATGTGAATAATGTTATTTAATCTTCCAACTAAGATGGAAAGCAAGCTGCTAAGGCTGGAGATCCTCACAAAGCTATGTTGCCCAGGGGAGAAGATGATACAATGTTAAGTATCTGTAATGAAATATAAAAGCCACCAAAACAAGAACAGATGCCTCAGCAGATGGTTTGCAACTTGCCTACCCCACATCCTCTCTCTTGAATTTGGAGGGTGAAAAAATGATCCCAACTAAAAATATCTGCTTCTTAGAGCTCTTAGTGCTTCCTTACAATTCAGGGAGCCTTGTGGTACTGTTTAATTGAACATAAGGAATTTTCTGATTTTCCAATAGATATAATTCTCTAGGCTTCCTTCTTTTTCTTTCTAAGGGAAATTTGCCCATTGGGCGTGAATATGTGACACTTGTTTATAACTAGGAGGCAATAGGCAACATGATGAAGGATTATCAACAAAGGATGCTGGAGAGTAAATATGGATAGAGGGTAGGTCCCTGAATGATCCCCATAGGTCTTAAGATAGCTATTACCTACCTCTGACCTTGTTACAAAGGACAAATATAAAGGTATGCGTTTAAACACTTTGTAGTTCACAGAACTAACTGCTTCTCAAATAATTAGCAATATCTAACCTTAGTTGCTTCTAATAATTGCATGCAAGGACTTTAATAGTGGGCCATAATAGCGATGCCTTTTTCCTTTAAAATCTTTTTTTCCCCTCAAATCCTAGAAATAGGTCCACGATTCTGTAACAAAAAGCCTTAAGGTCTAACACACTTTGGAATGCAGAAGTTAATATGGTACATATACCACACATTATCCAGTAATCCAACAGATCTTACACATCACTCTTTAGTCCATGGCATGAAAAACTGCTCAATACGCCAACCTAAGTGACCACTTGTATTTATAAATAAAGTTTCATTGGTGATCAGGCACATCTTCATTTACATATTGTTTCCTGGCTGCTTTTGTTCTATGATGGTGGAGCTGAACAGCTGCAACAGACACAAGATGGTGAATGAAACATAAAATATTTGTATGACCATTTACAGAAAATGATTGCAGATTATCATATATGTAATTGCTCATGGAGAAAATCCTATGTCTGTTCACTCTAAAGTGGGATAAACTAAGTTTTCAAAGCTTTTTATGCCTTCACAACTATGAAGAAAGAAACTGAGAATCTGTACTACAGAGGAGGATGGAGGAGCTTTGGGCTGGTCTAATCCACCACGAGGTGTTCATCTTGCTGGCTGGTTCTCTAATGTCAGCTCTGCATGCTTAAAAGTCCTATTCACTGGCCATATTCAGAAATCGATGAAATTGGGCCAAAGCATCTACCTAGGACCAGAGAGGACAGTCAGAGTGAAAGCACCATGAACTCAGCAATGCACCCCCACGTGGTATCTGTTACTGGATAAATCAGATATACTTTATTATATTGGAGGCATAAATATATCTTTTTTAGAGATAATGTTATTTAATGGCTTTCATATTTACTGAGGAAAGTGATTACAGATGAGTAAAAATTTCTCTCATCTTCTAAATTGTGAGGTAGCTCTTCATACCTCTTAATTGTAATATTAGAAAGTTGACAGTTACTCTTTTATTGTTCTAATGTAATTTGAGTTTATGGATCACATTTCTTAAAAGTTCTCTAAGGAGGCTGTGGACCACTTCTGATATTCTACTAAAAAATTTGCACATTTACTTTTTACTGCAGCATCAGTATTAGAGAATTATATAAACGATGGATTTTAGTAGGACAATATTTTAAGTCCTATGTCATGTCACAAGTTTAGCTTTCATAAATTCTAGTTTCTACTCTGAGTCTTTTTTATTTTTTCAGTGACAACATCTCTATAGTTCAAATACCCACTTAATTTCCAAGTGTAAGCTAAAGAATTGATTTCATTTGCTAACTCCAATATTCTGTAAGTGCTCAGTATTTAAATTCATTTATACACAATTTAGACTAAAATCACTTATAGTGTAATAATGATTTCCAGAAACTGATAACATGCTTAAAGTTCTTTTCAAATAAATACATATTACTCTAGAGTTATTTCATTTTAAAACTTTCTTTCATTAGATTCAACAGTCATTACTAATGATGGAAAAGTATTTTGTATAAAAGTCTCTCTACCAAGAAGCAGTGTAGATTTCAAAAGGCCATAGGCTGGTCCCTTTGTTTCTGAAGAGACAACAAGAGACAGCAACACGTTTTTGCTCTAATGGCTTCGATGGCACAGAAGAGAACATCTCAGTTGAAGACTGCTGATAGAGAAGTATCTTTTTCCAAAGATGTCCTTCTAAAGTTCCTTCTTCTTCAGAAGAAACCCAGCCAGTCTAGTTTGTAGCAGAAACGGGCAAATTTACAAGCCTATGTCTTAGTTACATACACAATCTCAGTTTCCAGGCGCCCAGAGAAGTCCATGTGGTCACAGGACCAAGTTTCAAGTGGTCACAGGACCAAGAGCTACTTTAAACAAGCAGACTTCATTCATGCCCACATCATTCGAGTCCATCATCAAGGAAAAGGTAAAACAAAATAAGCAAAATAAGTGCAGAATTATAAGCCCCTGAAGGAAATCCATTCTAGAAATGTGGAACTTATCACCTGGGAGGGGAAGCACCAAGGAAAAGCCACTGTTTATGACATATGGATGCGGAGGCCACAGCAGAGAAGGGAGGTGTATTTTCACTGGGGCTGGAAGGGGTGCAGTGGTTTCCAGATCAGAAGCAGGAACCCCAACCTGCTGGCCCCCTGGGGGATGAAGGAGGTGAGACATGGAGAAACTGCTGTCCGGAGGGAGGAGTCAGCAGAGAGTGAGTGGAGAGATCAAGTTCATGGGACTTCAGTAAGCCCCACAGATCTTATTGACACCCTTTTCCTGCTAGAAAGGGCCACAGGGAAAGCACACTGGTTACTTCTACTGGTTCCTATTACAATACTGCTTGGATTATTTCAGCCCATGACTTAGTCACTTTCTCACTGCTGGGCCACAACACCCAACACCCACAATTTAAAGGAGAAGAGGTTCAATTTGGCTATTTACTCCACAGTTAGCTGGCTCCAAGGCAGAACAGGATGGCAACCAGGCACAGCGGAGGAGGAGGAAAGCTGCTCACATCATGACAGCCAGGAAACTGAGAGCTAAGGGCAGAGCTGCAGAGTGTGACCTGCGTCCCCTTGTCATCTCCTAACAGCGAGTCAGCTACAGAGCCCCATAATGCAGTCACCTTCCAAAAGCCCAGTATGAGAGAATAAGCATTGCAGAGCACATTCTTCACCTAAACGACCTGAGTGGCTAGATCAGAAATAAACAAAGGTCATCCTATATGACAAGTTAACCAGAAACATTTTCTCAGTCACTCATTCATCTATGCAGCAGGCACCAGAGTAAACCATGCTTTCAAAGCATCATGGCAGATGATGTAGAGGGTACAAAGAAAAAGAAGGTAAAACTGTCCTCTACAGACCAAAGTCTCACAGCAAAGTAGAACTGTACAGGCAAATATACTGAACAACCCTACTACAAGTTAAAGAACTAACAGTTGCATCTGAACATCGTTGAAAGTTCTAGGCCAGAGGTGACTGGAATGGAGATTTTCTTTGGAACTCTATTTAAAAGTGTTTTCAAAGTAAAACAGTCCTCATGTACTGCAAACATTTATTAATAAAAAAGAAAAAGATGAAAAAATAAATCAATGTTTTCAATAGCATTGTAATAGCATATGAAAACATTTTCTCAGATTAACAGAAAAAGCATCATACAGAATTATGTAAGTTTATTTGTGGTTGATTTGTGCAACAATGTCTTCAATCTTTATCCCGCCACAGGTAGATCCATACCTGTGCTCATTTTCTGGGGCTCCCATAACAAATTATCACAACGTAAAGGGTTTTAAATTATTTACCAAAAATTATTCTCTCTCTGGGTTTGCTGCCAGAAGTGCTTAATCAAAGAGTTGACTGCACCACACTCTGCAGTGGCTCTGAGGCAGATTCATCTTCTGATTGCTCTGGCTATGACTCGAGCAAGTGTTCCTTGTCTTGAGGTCACATTAGCCTGGCCTCTGTCTCCATCTTCACAACTTCATCTCTTCTGTGGGTCTCTATCAAACTCCTCCACTTCTGCCTTATATGGATACAAGTGAGTATATTTAGGACTCATCTGGAAAATCCGACAAAAGCCCTTACTTTTAAAATCCTTCAGTTACATGATTTGCCATATAAGGCAACAATAAAGAACTGATGTGGGTTTTTAGAGACATTTTTTGGCTTCCTACAATACAACATAATTCTGTGACTCTTTTACCTTACCCCCGACATCAGAAGTGACCAAGGGACTCGCTGGGGTCAACAGAATGCAGGAAAAGTGACCCACTGCCAATTCTTGGCCTCGTTCTAAAGAGATTGTGTTTATTTTCAGATTCTTTCTCTCTGAAATCTTGCCTCTGACACAACTGGCCTGGACTAGTTTTGAGGATGATGACAGGTATGGGTGTCAGTTACCCCATCTGCAACCTACCACTGGCCAACTCCTGAGGCCGAATGAGGAGGCTGTCTTTCACCATGCAGCCACCAACCAAAGCATGACACAGACACAGTGTGAGACCATCTGGAGTGATAGAGCCTCTCTACTTCCTCAGCTCTGCTTGGTGCTCCCATGGGTTCACACAGAGAAATACATGCTTGAAGTCCCTGATAAGACAACACAGCGCATTTTCTTTATTGCAAGAAAAATAATGACCATTGCCATTTACTGTCAGAATTTCAAGAGTGCAGGCTGAGTACATATCACTTTGCAAATTCAAGGGGGAGCTCCACTTAAAAAACGAATTAACTTTTTAGCAAAATGACAACAAGTTTACCTAAACACTCTCTGTAGTGTTAATCATCATTAAATTCCATAAAGTCCTCTATTTGTTCCACCAGGAGCTTAGGATTTATCATCTGAGGTTTCCACCAAGCGTAGATGGAATTATGCCTTGAATGAAGCTGGCATTACTCTTTTCCCCTACCATAATTAAGAAAGAAGTTCACCTGATATTCATTTTCAAACTTTATTTTTTTTAAAGGAACCAATCTCAACTGGATCCATAAAACTAATCAAAACTAGTCGTCTGATTAAAAATTTTCCATGACTAAATCTTTGTCCTTACTAGCAGAACTAAACTGATTTAGAGTTCATGTTTCTCAAAAATATTTTGGAAATGTCATTATGCTGTCTGTGACATTATGTGGCATTCTTTTACAGCGTTTTAATTGAATTCAATTTGCAAGGGGAAATGAAACCCAGTTCTCTTGGGGGTTTCTGGAAGATGTGAGAAAAAAGTTCATCTGGGAAGAGAAAGAGAAATACCTCATGAGTCAGACAAAGTAATATCAGCAGTAGGATCCTTGTGAGCTGCAGCCAGTGCCTCCAGATGAGGGATCATAGAGAGGGGCAGCTCGTTACTTCTCACTAGGGACACCTCTTCTCCCATACATGACAATACACTCCAGCTGATCACTGACTTTGGGCCATAATGACCACTGGATGCCCAGGATACAAACAGCAATTGAAGTCCTTAATGATAAAAAATAACTTCAGGAAGGCTAACGGTCCCAGGCACAATTTTTATATTTAACATGTACAAATTCAATGAAGCCTCACAACAATCTATGTGAAAATCATCAGTGCTTAACAACTTCTGTTTTACAGATGAGTAAGTTGAGGCACAAACTTGCCTACAGTCACACAGTTTGGAAATAACATAGCTGAGATTTGAACTCATGTAGTCCAATTCTAACAGACCCCATTAACAGCTCTCCTTCCTGAAACCCAACTTTCCAGATGAACTCAAGCTTAACAAATAATGAAAGGTCTACAAAGTTTTACAAAATTAAGGATGCAAAAACTGCAAATTTGAATAATCCTAGAGGTGTTCTAAAGAGCTCTGAGAAATCATCTGCGCCAGCCTCCTGTTGGCAAATGACTCTCTAAATTGCTTCTTCAGAAACAGGAGTTGGGAGCACTGGCTGCACTACAATCACATGAAATTTCTAAATGGATCTGACAACCTCTGAGAATCACAAAATCACCGAGAACCCCTACTGAAGCCATTTATTGGCAGGAAGTCTTGCCTTGTCCTCAGAGAAATTTCTTCTAGGTCAATTTGAGCAGCCATGAAGAAAAGCTCAGCAGTTTCTCTTTAAATAAAATCTCCATCCTGTTAATCCCACCATGGTTCATCTCTCTGGGCTCATCCATTCTTTTCACCTTTTAACGTATCTTCCTAGAACTTCTATTATGTTGATGATATTGATTGTTCTATGAACCTTCTGAAATTTTTTGCACCTTTTATTAGGGTTGCCAGATAAAGATGATATCTACTTAAATCTATTTTCAGATCACCAACAACAAAAAGTTTTAGTATATTCCAAATATCACACAGGATAAGCCTTATACCAAAATTGCTTTCTCACTGATGATCTAAAATTCAAATATAAGTGATACTCTGTATTTTTATTTGCTAAATCTATCTAGTCTACCCATTTTAACTCTGTAAAAATCACACCAAGTCCTAATGTAACTATCTCAAAATCAAGCACATGTCTGTAAAACAGACTCCTGAGTCAAGCAAGCCAGTACATGCCTGTAATTCTAGAATTCTGGAAGTCTGAAGCAGGAGGATCACACAGTCCAGCCCAGCCTGTGTACTTAGGGAAACCCTCCCCCCCAAAAAAAAAATTAAAGAGAAAGGCTGGACCCTAGGTTCAATGCTCAGTGATGAAGAAACTGAAAATTGAATAAAATAAAAGCAAAGACACCTGGATTCTCCGCTACAGTTTCTGATTCTGTGCACCTGGGATGGGCGTAAGAACTTATATTTATAACAGGCTGCCAGATGATGAAGATGCTGGTCGTCTGGGGACCACACTTTGAGAACCACCATGCTAATCCACTGCCTTAGACAGAACATGTGAAAGAAGCTTCCAGATTTGTAAAAGCCCCAGCTAAACGCCTTAAGCCCAGAGAAGAACATAAGAGCCCATTTTTGCCCATTGGATGCTCAAATTCCCATTTCAACTCTGCTAACTAAACAGAAAAATGGCTACATTTAAGAAGATCCAGGCTTGGTGCACCTTTAATCTCAGGACTCCAGAAGAGTCAGGCAGCAGGGTGCCAAATTCAAGCCCAACCAGGGCAACACAGTGCCTTAGCAAGATCCTATATAAAAATGAAATCAAGGCTGGGGATTTAGCTCAGTGGCATAAGCGCCTGCCTGGCAAGTGTGAGGTCATGAGTCTGATCCCCGGAACTGCAAAAAAAAAAAAAAAAATCATACAGAAAAAGGTTGGGGATGTAGTATAGTGTAAAGACCTTGAGGTCAATCTCCAGAATTGAAGAAGGAAAGAAAGAAATGTCCATTCATTGTTTATACCAGATTAGAGTCCCTGAGATGGACTCTCACCCTTTTGAGGACACCAATGAACCATCACCTTGGAGCAGGCCACCACTGTTTCAATTTGCCATGGTTTCTTAAGGAGGACTCTGGTTCCACCCTAAATTCCCTTCTTCAAAGCTACTCTTCAGAAATGACTATTCGACATTCAATTTTTTCCAATCTCTCCCAGATCCATCAATGTGCCCATAAAACTGTTATGTCCCAGGCACAATTTTGAATATAAGACCCTACAACAGATCACTTTGATGCCTCCAGCTAATCACTCCTGCATCCTTGATCTTTGTGCTTGGAACCTTGAAGTCTCTTGGACCACCACAGTGAGGAAGTTTCCTTGCAAGCTTCTGTCCTTTCTCTTGGAACCCTGCTCAGATGTGATGAGCAAGTTCAGACTAACCTGACCAGGCAGGAGAGGCCACATGTAACAGAGTGGAGTCATCTTACACGAGCTGTCCAAGATAGCCACATCCAGTGACCCACTAGCTGACCTTACATGCATGAGGAAGCCCAAAGGAGCACAGCCAAACCAGTAATAATGCCCAGCTGACCCATAAATTAGTGACCAGAAGTAAATGTTTGTTGTTATAAATCAAAGTTCTGAGGGATGACTACACAGCATTACTGTGGCCACAGATAACTGATTCCAGCCATAACCCAGCCAGACTCTGATTCTCTGTCCTTTGTTGAGATTCCTGCTCTCCCTTGCCCAACTTGATTCTAGGGAAGGGACCATTGCAGCTGGGCGATTCCAGACCATGCCCTTGGCTTACAGCCTCCCATCTCCATGGTTAATCCAGACACCCCAGTCCCTGACTGCATCTGTTGATTCACCCAAGAGCTGTCCTGCATGGATACACAAGTCCAGTGTTGGTCCACACTGATCACTGTTCTTTCAGTTCCTTTTCTTTCATGCTCAGCCAATTTTGTTTCCCTTTTTGCCTTTAGCTCAAATATTTCTCTAAAAGGGTTTAGGGTGTGTGTGTGTGTGTGTGTGTGTGTGTGTGTTGTTACTAATTTGCCATGAGAGGAATAAGAGAATGACTGACAGGTTGATTTGCCAATCTCAGTTTCTCTGACAGAGGAAGTGTGTTGATGGCAAAACAAAAAACATGGAAGTGAGGAGGGAGGTGACAGTATTTACTGCAGCCATAAAATCATTACTGGTATGAAAGAGATTGGAAAAGCTGTCATGGAAGGAAGCAATTCCTTTGTAGCTAAACAATAAACCTAAACCCATCAGGAAATTTTTTGCTATTGAATTTTTCACTCACTTCCCATTCTGCTTCTACATCAAAGAGCTAAGCCTAAATGTTTCTTCCCCAGGTCTTAGCTTTCACTCCACAACCTTAAGAGAAGGGAAACAGAGGAAGAAATGTAACTGATCCAGATCATCATGAATCAGATAGTATTTTAACAAAAGCAGAGTCTCTGCTACCAGAGGAAGCATCGTAACAGAGTCCTGATGTTGCTAGAGCCCATCAGAGCAGACCCCAGATGTGGACCTAAGTGGACAGCTTAGCAGATTTAAGTCATATTTTTACCTCCTTCCTCTTTTCTTTTATAGTCTCCCCATGACCTCAGTGAAATAAAAATAAAGAGAATAAAGAAAACTTTTACAGATAATCTAAGACTGTGGTGGCAAACCTATGATGGTATGGGTGCCACAGTGGGCTCTTTGTATCATTGAAAGCTCTAAAAGTTCACTATTGCTGGTCTAAGAAAAGAGAGAGAGTGAAGGGCAAACAAGAATAGAAGATGAAAGCAGAAAACCAGAGGCGGGTACATTTCACAGCAATCAAAGCAAGCAAAGCTGCAGACCAGAATCATCAGGGTTGCAGAGGGCCGACGTGGCTGGGGGGAGTAGGAGAATCAAAGCTCAGGCCCAGCCCTGGGAATACTTGATAAAGGTTCAAAATGCTAAAAACTTGAGGTGATGAAATTATTTACCATACCGGGGGTTGCAGAGACAGTGAAAGGACCAGGCGAGCACAGTAGGTGAACAGTGAAAGAAAAGAAGGATGATTAAGGAGATTCTGAAACACACACAGCACTCAACAGTATTGTGTGGTCTCCGCACAAACTTCCCTAAATATGACATCCCGGAGCTCATGCTGGCCTTCTGCCACCTTTCTCCCCAGAAGGATGCTTATCAAAATTTTTTCTGACCCACGTCCCCTAAAAATTTGTAAGGCCATCACCCAGGGGGTCCTCCTGCGTTCCCAAAGGCCGAGAAGAACAGGCATTGCTGATTTTCCTCTGAGCTTGCTATCATTAGGTCTCATCTGTTTAATCTCTGTCCATTAAGAAATAGCTTTCCCTGGGCCTCAAGGTTTTCATTTTGGAAACTTCCTGAACCACAAAAGCTTTAGTTAAATCAATTCGATACGCTAGTCTCGGGTTCATCTGTTAAGAGGAACCGTGCACTTTTTCTCCCAACATGTACTGCACATCCATCAAAGCCCAGTTGCAATGAATAAATACATAATAACGTGGGGAAACCATGGTGACATAAGATACAAAAAAGGAAACAAAGGTAATGCCAGAATACTTGACAGTGTAAAAGCAAGATGACTGTTAAAAACAGAGTGGAAATGAAAGGAAGGGGTTCAAGGTAACAGAAGCAGATCCAACACAGTGGGGAGTCAAGACCCATCTTTAAACGCCAAGAGAGTAAGAAACACAAGTTGAAGAATGATATTTAAACTAAAACTAGGAACTAACTGAAGAACTATACTCAGTAATGTAAGTATCAAAATCATGGCTACAGCTTGTATGAGTTATTTATTTACTCACTAAATAGGTCAGTAATAACCAATGTCCTAAACTGACCAATTAAGTACTGGGAGACTGAATGTGTAACTTGTATTAAGACAATGACCAACTGGAAGATTTAAAAACATAAATATTTGCAGTAATATCCTCCAAAGATTTGAGCAGGGGGTGTGGGAATGCACTGCTTCCCTGTCTTTCCTTACTCTGTCTTTTTACCCTGTGCCTATATTACTCTTGGTAAAAAATGAAAACGTTGCTGGGGGTGGTGATGTGTGCGTGTGGCAGATCCAGGCTGAGGGAGAAGGATCTGAGTTTAAGCCTAGCCTGGGCAACTCAGTGAAATAGAAAATGAATTAATTAATAATAAGACCTGTGGGTATAGCTCAGAGGTACAAGAAGGTTCTGGATTCAACCTCCAGTACTTACAAAAATGACAGAGACAGAGACAAAAAGACAGAAGACACAGTTTGCCTACTAAATAATTATTCATCATGAAAGACCAAGTTTGTTACCCACAGGTAAGAGAAGGCACTTTTTGTAATAAATCAGGAAGTCCTTTAAATATAATCTGACTGACTTTGATACCATCATTTATAGCACAGAAAACTGCTTTAAGAGCAGTTTGAAGAACTGCTAATGACATCCACTTTCCTTTCATGCTTTGGAAAAGCATGAAGGTAGGTAACTGTGGTATCAAAACTCGGCAAGGGCAGCAATGACCAGAAATGAGGCACTTCCTAGGAACACTGTCATCTGTACAAAGGACTGGAATTTGGAAACCAAAGACCATGCCATCCACTGGCAATCCAACTCTGCACTGAGGGACAAAGATATGGGGTACCAAGGGATAAGATCACACAGACCCAGCAGCAGCCTGCTTCCACCAATCAGGTAGTGATCTCGGGACCATTTCTACTTTGAGACACTATCCTTATAGACCATGAGCTGGACAATTTCTCCATTAGTTCTTACAAAAAAAAAAAAAAGAAGAAGAAGAAGAAGATTCTGTGGGAAAAGTTTGGAAAATCCTGCATATTGCTGCACAAGGGTACACCATCTACAGCAATTACTTTGTGCACTGGGAATCCCATGGTAATGTCAAGTATCTAACTATGATTAGTTCAGTTTTTCACTCCTGTGCAAAACACCTATTACCACCACTAAGAATTCCTTTCTCAATGAGCAAATTCTGGCAACACCAGTGGTGTGTGTTCTCAGGAACTGTGGTCCAGCGTTTTGCTTTTCAAACCTGTGTGTATTAAGAACCAACGAGAAAGCCTGTGAAAACCCACAGTGCTGAGCCTCATTCCACAGAGTCTGTGGTTGCGGCCACGGGTGAGTCACCAACAAACTCCCCCTGGGATGTTTCAGGTCCCAGATGATGCCTTGAGCAGTGAGCATGAGCAGCAGAAGTCTAAACTCTTCAATCTTACATTCAGGGTGCTTCTTATTTAATAAAATCTTTACTACCCATTTTTTCTCCCATAACCTCTCTTTCATTGTCTTTTACTGTAACCCAAAGAACTTCCTCTTTTTTCTATAACCTAGCAGCCCTTTCCTGTCTCTATTATTTCCTCTGCCCAAACCTCTCCACCTTCAAGATCCAACAACAGACGCTTGGCCACCTCATTGCCTTTATCTTCTTTACAGACACAAGACCTTGTATCCTCATTTTTAACTGTGTAGTTGTACTGCTTCATATCTACCATAGTCTAGAGGCTGCAGGATGTCTGCCCCAGGCTGATGTCTGCAGATGACAATACCTGGCAGAATGTTTTGTAAATAGTAAGAGCTCAATGGACATTTGATGAGTAAATGACTATATGGCTAGCGGAAGCAGCTGACTTGCTTGTTAGCAGAACAGTGCATGATGCATGCACAAATCCTCTCTGACTAAAAGAACTCTGCCAAGTTCAGTTCTGTGAAAATCTACTAAGCACCCTTGAGGACTCAGAAACTGGATTGCCCAAATGGCTTTGCAGGTTGTTTACTGTATCACATGAGCAGTGGCACATGGCAGCCCAGATGAGAAATACGAAAAAGTGATCCCAAACCCAATATGAGAAACCTAGTAAAGGCTAGAATATATGAGACTGGGTCTGACACGCACAAGACCAAACACACGCGCATGCAAACACACCTTCGTCTGAGAAGTGACTTTGTGGATACGTATACATGTAAGGAATCTGGAACTAGCACTTGCGCATCTTGCTCACGTGAAAATTATATCTCTATACATAAAATACCACAGGAAAGTGAAGAGAAATAAAGTGTATAGAGAAAAGCCCGTTTTTAAAAATTTATATTTAGTAATTTTTCATTTGTTCTTTCTTCAAAGCCATAGATCACAGGGCTCCACATTGTTCCACAATCTATATTTCTGGGACATTATAAACACATTATAAAGTATTATTTAAGGATATTCCTAGAAGAAAAACTACCATACAGGTGCCACGAGGTTACATGTGGGTTAACAGTTAATAACATCGGTGTATGTATGCTTTTGGATAAATAAAACACATTTCAGTTGTCCATTCCTAGAAAAGAAATGATCTTATTCTTTTGTCTCTTCCAAGCCAACTTTTACCCCAAATCATAAAACCTAAGCAGTCATTGGAAGAAACAGCATTTAGCCTTGATCTCCTCTGACATTGTTAGTTTCCATAGAAACTCCCATAGAACGCTCCTGCGTGTCTGGAGTAAGTGCCTCTCCCATCAATTCCAAATGAGTCCAGGAAAGCCCTGCCTGGTGTCTGACATCTCCCAGCCCTGCTCCGTCACAGAGGACAGAAGAGCACTTAAGTCAGCATCTGTTACCTTCGCCACAAGGGCCGTCTCCATTACAGACACACAAACGAAAGATTAAACACTGCCTGGCACAATTAGTTCTCCTCTAAGTAGGCTGTTCCCTGCAGGACTCTCATTATAAATGTTGCATGATTCATGTTTGAAAAAAGTAAACTAAACAAAACAAAACAAAAAATGAACATAAAAGAAAAAGCTTAGATATGAGAAAAGGTACCCTGTGTCCTGTCAATTTATATCATTATGTAATTACCATCAACCTTCAAGGGTAATGTGGTTGTCTATCTAGAAGGTTTTTCTTCTTTACTCTGGGTGAAAGAAGAGAAAATAGCAGCAAGAATTGCAGGACTTAGGAAAGCGAAGAGCTACAGGACATTTAAATGTTCTTTGTTTATCCATGCTCGCTGGCACACCTGCTGGGCGTACCAGGTCTTCTTATGCAAACATCAAGACATGAAGACAAAATTAATCTATGGGAGAAAAGGTCAAGAAAACGTTACCCATGTGGAAAGGGCATGACTACAGAAGTCACGAGGAGGCTCCTGGGCCACTGGGGATGTCCTGTTTCATCCGCAGGTTACCAGGTTGTATTCAATCCCTGCAAATCCAAGGCGCTATTCACTTATGACTTGTGCGCTTTACTAAATGCATATTAATTACACTCCAATAAAGAGATTTTATACATAAACAAATAACAGATAAGAGAAGGCACCAGGCAGCAGAGATATGTGGCCTGGAAAAGACAAATCCAATCACAGACTGCTAAGTTCCCTGCTGAACTCAGCTGGAAAGGTAAGTTAATAACAAGATCCAGGCCACTCTTGAAAGATGCCAAAAACAGTGACTGGGAGTCTGAATCACATTCCTTCCTGCTCACCAAGAAGTGTCCTGCCCAAGCCTTTCCTACTGATTTCATGATGCAAACCAGCTGGTGTTGTAAGGGGCACTGGTGGGCATTATCTGCCCAATAATGCATCTCAGCAACTGGGGACTTTGTCAGTCCAGGAGGACTGGTCCCCGCTCCTGCACAGGCCTTGGGATCAATGCGAGGTCTGTCACTGACTTCCTGGGGATTTTTGAAAGCAGGATTTGGAAAGAGACTAGTCTCTTCAGATGCTCAAAGCTATAATATGTATAGTTTGTTGACTGCTAGTGATTGGTTTTATTCTAAAATGAGAAATGTATTCTGCAGAATTAGAGTTGGTTTTTATCATCTTTAGTGGAAGGTATCTTAGAAACTATTTTATGTTTTTCTTTAATATTGTGGATTATTATATTTTAAAATGCCTGAACTAACAGAAGTAAAGTTGAGGTCAAATTTTAATCCCCAACAGTATCTTTGCCCACCCAACTTTGTCACCTGCACCTGTGCACATTTGCCTGATTGTCATTGCCACCAACTACTCTCTTTCAAAAATCATGTCCAACAGAGGGATGGAGCTGGGCAAGCCCCAGGTCGCTGTACTGGCACGTCTTAGAGTCAGGTGACTCATGATAGAGCTGAGATCTCGGCCCTGCTGAGAGCGGGGCTTGGTGAGCTCCAGACCCTCGGCTGCAGGAGGTGCTGCGGCAGGGAGTGGAAACAGCCAGTCGAGCTGCGTGAACTTTGGTGAGTGACAGGAACTGGATTCCCCAGATTGGGAGGACTGGCTGGGCGACATTTTGGAGATGGGCAGGACCGACTTGAATCAAAACCCAAGGCAGCGTCTGCTGATGACTCCTAGTCCAAAGCAGATTGGTGGGATCTGCTCGGGTTGGGCCATGCCCCTGGTTGAAACCCAGTAGCTGGGGAGGAGGCTTTTCTGGGCCAGTGGCATCTCCAGGGAACACACAAACCTGTTGAAGCATAAACTGGTTGACTGGCATAGGAGGAGGAGACAGCTCTCAGAGCGCAATCGCAGATCCACAGCAGACTGGGAGGCGGTACTTCCCTAGCAAGTGCGCTGCAGAAAAACTGTAAGCCATAGGAAAGGCCCAGAGACCTCCACCACTCACCTGTCTGAAGGGAGCCGGAAGCATGACAAGACAGAGAAAGAACCAAAGGTCCCCAACTGCAGAACCAGGGAAAGTGAGTCCAACAGAGGTAAATGCAGAGGAGGTTGAGAGCAGCAAACCTGTAATGTCAGAGACAGCCTCATCAGAAATAAAGAAATACATCCGTGACCTCATTGTTGAATTTAAATCTGAAATCCTAACTCAGGTGAAGAACAAGATATAAGAAGATTAATAAAAGAACCCTTGGTAATCCTCAAGTGGACACAAATGAAAGAATAGAGGAACCCAGAGAAAGGAGAGAAGCCTTTGATGAAGAATATAAACAAAATCTAGAATATATGAAACAGAC